>JAKWBI020000123.1:0-105313 GCA_022664585.2 Zalerion maritima | reverse complement strand
CCCCCCCCCCCCCCCCCCCCCCCCCCCCCCCCCCCCCCCCCCCCCCCCCCCCCCCCCCCCCCCCCCCCCCCCCACTCAACACCATGAGCCCTCAGGTGCCGCCCTGACGGGTGTGTCGTTGAACTTCTAGGCTGCAGTAAGCGTGAAGTACAGATTAGCCTCGAGAGAGCCAAGAAGATGGGTAGAATATGAATGACGTAATGACCTCCGTACGACCCGATGAAACTGTAGTGTCGTATTTCACTTTGAGGATGTTTGTTCGGACCCAAATTGAACCGAGTTACACCCCCATGGGGGAGGTTTGATGACAGAGACGAGCTCTTTTCAGAGGGTAGAGATCGTCATTCTGACTTTCTGAACTCGGATTTGGACCCCCATTGCCACTGGGATCCTCCTCATCTCCAGCCTCAACCCCTAGTTCGAAATAGTCGATACTTCTTACATCAGGACCGTCCTCTCCATACTAGCATCAGCACGTAGAATTAAAGAATGTTGCTTGACGAACCGTATCACCCATGAGCTCCTAGCCGTGACGTACTTGAAGAGACTGTTGACGGCAAGATGAATAGAGTGGTTGAGAAAGAACTGGGCCTTCAGACTCGAAGCTATGATGTCGGTGCTTTTCTAATTGCCACCGCTATCGCGGGCGATGACTAACGCTTTCGAGCCAGTACATTCCTGGGCGAATGGGGTATATGGTGGTGGTGGGCTAGAGTCCCCGGCATCAACTTCGGCCACGGGCTCCTCACCAAACACCACCACCAGCAGTGCCCAAAGTTTGGGCAGTCACTTAGACCTTTTGGACTTCAGTGCTGCTGAAGGAGACTTGCGGTTGTTAGTTGCTGTCGGTATTGGTAAAGTGTCAGCCACTATCAAGGCGATTGCTGTCAGGGATATTGGTGCAAAACAGTATTATTCTCTCTTTAACCTTGAGGCGAGTGTCGATGAAGGAAGGGCAAGGGTGAAACTGACCGCTTGTCGCGATAGATAATGGGACCATGCTGCCTCTCCCTCCTTTCGAAATAGTGAATACTAGTTTATGTCTTGCGGTGGGAGGCGAAACCTGCAAGATATCTGGAGAACCCCCATGTACTTTACTGTTCCCTATCATTCTATTTGTCTCTTTTGCTTCTGCGAAAAGGGATTGAGGCTAGGATATCCGCTCCCTACCATCGTTGTCTTTGGGCTTGTAACACTTCACCCAGCTGAATGACATTCCAATAGTCGAACTAGGATTGGGGCAGTAGCCGATCACCAAAATCCAACATGCTATGCGCTCAAGCGCCTCACCTACGGCCTTTCCCCCATCATAAAAAAGTAATGATATGGGTAGGAATATTATCTTGATTCTCGTCTACTTTCTTTATGCTAGTATCCCGATGCCCAACTATGGCCTTCCTGCTGCCCTGGAGTACCTACCATAAGCTCTCATCAATAACAAGAGTTGACATAGTAGTCAGTAAAATTAGATAAGAAAAAAGACAGGAATAATCAGAGCTCGTACGATTGAATACAAGGTAGATGGAGAAAGTCATTTGCTTTCCCTCGCGGGGAGAAGGCCATATCGGCCGTTAAAAGACCCCTAACCCGAACCGCAACAGCGGATAAAGAGATTAGTCTAGACCACGAACGAAAAGAAGAGTGCTATTTTCCAGGGACTTTCATAATCTGTCTAACCAATCTACAGGAGTTTTGAAAAAGCCCATAAGCCCCCAAAACAAGAGACAAAGGTCCTTCATTGGTTCCTTTGAGCCTTTGACTGAAGATTGATAAGCCAAATAGCTGGTACACGTATGGACCGATCCGGAGGTTACGCCCGGCTGGCTCCTTATTAATGCGCATACTAGGAGATGCGAGATTGAATTGAGTGATATTCCCGTACGTATGAATGTAACACGGAATAAGAGTTTGCATGGCCTTTCTCGGAAACGAACAACGGGGGATAAACTGAGACATGGACGTACTTTCCTCGAAATATTCATACACAGAAGGGAACCACCTAGCTTAAACCCAACGGCTAAGGTTGAGATGGCATTTATGGACGGACTTGAATGGGGGATGCATGAGAATAGCACATACAGCCTTTGATCACAACAACATTATAAAGCCTGAGGCTGCAGGGATGTGCCTTCTCGCAAGTCCCAAACGCACGGATACCAGCATAGTAGCAAGCGGGCTCACATAGTTTCTTTCACAGTCTGATTTCCGGCCATATTCCGTGTGGGAACGGGAACGTCGATGCCAAGACTCGGACCGAAAGTCTGGATGAGACCCACTTTTCTCCGTCCTGCAAGATGTCCGATCCAGGGTCTCTCGTCGGCCGGCTTCAACAACAACGCCCAGGCGCCTTGTTGATGACTCGGAATGAGTAGTAGTGGGGTTTTCTATCAAGCAGTAGTTTTGCATATAGCGGATAGATGAATGATGGATATATACGGATACGCCTTCGGGGGATTTTCTACAGTCGGATGTCCTCCTTGAATCTCTATTAGCGGCTGACGCACCATCCCTCGTCGAGCTAGTGAACCTCGGCTCGTCGCAGCCCAAGTAGCTTTGGTTAAGTCGTGGTGCCAAACTTTGTCCTATTAGTTACGTTAGAAGCCTACCGGGTACCATAAGTTATAAGAGCCGCCCTCCACACCCGCTGGTACATTCTAGTACTGGCTGACACCGGGCTATAATATCTGACGATGCCTCCCAAAGATAGCGACAGCGACGACAGTGAGCCCGACAACAAGATCGTGCTACCCAAGCGATGGCACGACATGACGCCCCGCGAGCGGGCAATGATGGGCGTTCAGGCCCAATTCGATCGGTAACTTGCCTCTTCTTCTTGTCTTCCTTCCATCCTCGCCGGATAGATCCCCTACCTGGGTGCCTATATAGGTACATCGTGGTACCTTATTCCAGCCTCTTGCTTACATAACCTTAGATACCACAAAATCGCCCGCGCAACAGGATACACCGGACACGACATGCGTCTCATGAGCGAACTGAAGCTTCTTGATGCCTCTCTCGGACCACCTCATTCTTCCACCACTTCCAAAATCTCGTCCCCTTCCTCACCACCCTCTTCCCCATCCCCATCGCCGCCAGAAATCCCAGCACTTCCCCAGCCCTCCATCCTCGCAACAGCCACATTCGCCCTCACCATCTCTCCCCACTATGGGAACATAAACAACGTCCTCCACGGCGGAGCCGTAGCCCTAATCATGGACATGGTAACCACCGCCGCCATAGGGCCCCTCGCAAAAAAAGGTTACTGGGAATTCCTCGCCGGTGTCACGAGGACGATGAGTACGAACTATCTGAAATCTATTCCCGTCGGTACGCTGGTGCACGTCCACGGCCACGTGATGGGTCTGGGGAAGAATATGTCCTTCATCAAAGGATTCATCACGAGTCCGGACGGGAAAATAGTGTACGTCACTTGCGATGTCAATAAGGTGGGACTGCCGGCGAAGACAGAGCATATGGGGTATAGAGTTGAGTGGGATGAGATTTGGGAAGATAAAGCAGAAGGGGAGGGGAAGGCCAAGTTATAGATCTTGCATTGCATGGGCAAGGCTTGGTAGCACTAGGCTGGTCGGGCATCTATGCTCGAGATAAATATGTGCATGCTAGTGCTGGCATATCATCATGAATGTACGCAGTATACAAGTGTATACAAGTGTATAATTATGGTGTAGCATGAGCGATTAGGGCTGGTTCCTGAGAGACTACAAAGCAGATGTAGTACCAGTCTGCCAGGTGTATGTATATATACTGTACGCCATTCAACGCCAATGCAATAAATGCAAAAGCTGCATTCCCAACCTAGATATATACCCAGTGCTCAAGTGAATATACGAAAATGGCTGAAGACGAAGGCTTGCCTGCGGATGCATAATGAGGGTAGAGACACTATCCCCATCCACCCTGCCTGCATCATATGTCCGTCTTGTTCCTCGTTTCCCAAAATTCATCAATCCATATCCTATAGCGTGTCATCGACCCATCATCATAAGGCCTCCCTTTGCCTGTCCTTCGTCAACTCCCGTAGCCCTCTCCACCAAGCATCTTCGTCTATTTCCTCTTCTTCCGGCTCCAACCCTATCCATCTTTTCGGTCCTATAACCGAATATACAAATCCATACACTCAATCCTCCACTCCCTCTTCCCCAGCAGATGTCGCAACCACTCAATCCCCAGACCCGTCCACTCGGCTCTTTTCCTCGCAAGCTCCTCGGCGGCAGCAGACGCGAGCGCGCCGGCGGTGGTATTCATCATTTCAAGGGCCGTTTCGTTGAAGTCAAGCTCAGAGGTGTCTCCGGCATGTTGCAGTAAAGTTGACTCCGTTGGGGAGGAGTAGTAATCCGGAATCGGCGGCCTCGGCTGGAACCAATTGGAGTTGAGGTCGAAGAAGCAGCGCTCGCTCCAGTAGCAGGACGAGATGAAGAGGATTATGAGGAGGAAGGAGCAGTACACGCAGGGCCGGTTGAGGAAGTAGGTGCATATGAAGAAGAGGAGGATGAATGCCGGGGAGGCGTTGGTGGGGATGAAGAGGAGGGGGAGCCAGCTGTTGGAGAGAGAGAGAGAAGTTAGTAAGTAGCTTGAGGGTAGGACCGATGAGAGAGGGAGTAGGGAAGACAAGATTGGCTTACCTTCTGAGGCAGAACATGGTTGCGATTTGTAGTCTGCTTGGTGTTGAGGGTGGTCTGGGCGGTTGGGTCGAGTCTCCGGGGGATGTTGGGCAAGTCGTGCTTCTCCCAGGCGAAAAAGGTGTGCTGGTAACGATCGAATATTTAGGGCAAAGAGGAGGAATTTGGTCGCTGCAGAGAACAGAAATAGTTCCTGGAAATCGAGGGGCGGCTTTGAAGTCGAGGTGAGTTGTTGCGATACCAAGGCCGAGCGAGTCTCTTACAGCTTTCGGTGGTAAGGTCGGACTTGGTGGATATTATAAACTCGCTGTTTAATGTGGCCAAGCTGTCCGAACGTTTGGGGCGAAAAATCTTGCACCTTGTAGCCCGTTTATTTAAAGATGGGCAATTCTGATTCCGAGTCCTATTGTGGCCGGCGGCAAGCTGCAAAGAGCAACAATGCAAAGGCGAGTTGTCAGGAGCCTTGGTGGTGTTCGGCAGTTCAAATTCTCGGTGCAGCCTGCTTACAGCCTGAGGTGGAGCCGGAAACTTCTTCGAAGTAACACGGATTCACGTGATGTGTGGAATCACCTTTTTAAGGGGACACAATGCAACGGCTGCTGAGCAAATGCCAAAAGCAGGAGAAAGGGAGAGCAAGCTGGGAGGTGCCCCACATATCCATACTTTTTTCTTTTTCTTTTTCTTTTTCTTAGGCGTCCGATCTTTCCAGCCATTTCGCTTCTTGTACCAGCCATCTATCCCGCCAAAAAGTGTTGGCGACACAAAAAAGGCCTTCCATCCTCCCAAGGTCTCCACTTTTACCCAACTCTCCATAGGGGATCGGATACGGAAGCACCACTGCACGATTGCACCACTGCACAACTCACACCGCATCCGCATGAGGGGCACGGTCCACCAGATGCAGTAGAAGCGGATGCCAACTCATCCGCCTCTCGCCGCCCAACCAGGCCAGGCCTGACTCCCAATAAATTTTCAATATTCTATTAGGAGCCAAGAAGGAGAAAACAAACATCTCCCATCCCTCCCTCCTCCTTATCCTCTGATATTTTGGAAGAATCCCCCTTTCTCTCCTCCTTTTTCTTCTTCCCTTTGCGCAGCCACATATCAATCATCCTCGTCAGCTTTTGTCGTCGTTGCTGCTGTTGCTGCTGTGTGTTCTGCCGAGTTGCCTCATTGCTATTTCTCCACCTTTTTTGCGTCGACGTTTTCCCTTGCCTCCTGTTGTCCTCTCGCCCTCGCACCCGCATCAGGTACCCCCGATTGGCCTGTCCGGATTAACTGGTGGTGGATATTTGTGTGTGATTTAATCCCTCTTTCCATTGCTGGTAACAAGCATCGGGAATTGCATACAACAAACGAAAACGATCATCAACAACTCCAGTAGATATACTTGGTCAGCGTCAACGGAAGGAGACGACAACAGATATCACGATCATCCGTACGATACCTTTTCCTCCGTTTTCGCCTTTGCTTCTTTCACTTCTTCATCCGTCTGCGCCTGTTCGTCTGAAACTGTGCGTATTAAGCCATTACACCCGAAGTATCCTTAATATCGGTATGTAGTCCATCCCAGAGAGGCATTGGCTTTGCTTCCCCATGACCCAATGACTATATGGCTTTTTTCCCTCTCCAATTGTGTTTTGTTTGCTGTACCCCCAATATCTTGCAGGAATCATGCAGCAATTCACTTTCGAGACCAGCACATAGCGGATTATCTTCGCTTAGTGGATGATGGCGGTGGTATAAAACATGCGCACTATCGAGGATTTGATATCGTCCTTGCCATCACTGCGGTCTGATATTGGCCTGCATCTGACCTTCCGTCTTCACATCCTCAGCCCCAACTTGGTTTCGGCCTACAGCACGCTAACATCTGGAGATTCGCCGAATTTTAGATACGATTCAACCGACCGCTTTTACTCGTGGCATGAAACCCACTGTCTAAGCCATGTCCAACTACAGTTATTCAAACTCGGAGCAGAACAGGGGAGCCATGGAGAACATGCTCCTCCAGCAGCTCCGAGGCCAGTCCCAGTCTAACCAGACGGAAGAGGGCCAGCATCCGCAGCACCAGCCTGCTCACGGCCAGCACAGCCAGTATCAACACCAACAGGCCTACAACCCGAACCGTTACGACGGCCCCCCCAACCACGGTGCTCCAGGTGTTCCATCGGCTCCGGCTAGTAACCAAGAGTACGACGAGGACGACGACATCATGCCTCCCGCACCAACCCCCCCGGTAAACAACATGCCCCCTGGTGTCCTTGCATACATGAGCAACAGTGGTGGAAATTCCATTGGTGCTCCTCGTGCCCCGCCCAACTCGGAGCACACCAACAATCTCCTGAACCTGCTCAAGTTCCAGGGTCCCTCCGCTTCCCAGGAACAGCATGGTCAGCGCGGTCTAATGTCTTCGTCCACCTACTCACCCCGCATAGTAGCTCCGGCGCCAGTTGGACAAGACCCAACTGGTCTGCTTGCAGCTATGATGACGGGAGTTCATGATGAGGGCCAGAAGGATACCCCACCTCCCTCGTATGCTGCAAAAGCCAACCCACCACCCGAGGACACCCAGGCATACCTTCTGGGCCTTCTCAACCGCCCCAAGCAGTCACAGGGTGATCAATCTTCTCAACAATTTACAGCTGACTCCACAAAGTCCTCCAAGTCCATCACACTCACTCCTCAGTCCACAAACGACTCTAATATGGAGTACAACCGTGAGCACCACCAGCAGTACCAACCCCACCAACATGCATACCAAAACACTAGCCCAACTTACTCGCGCCACTCGGACGGGTATTCTCACCAGCATCTGCCACCTGCACTCGAGCAGGTGCAGCACCCGGCACCTGAGTCTGGCCCTGTACCTCACTACCAGAACATGGCAAGTCACGCGGGGTACCACAACAATAATCCCTTCACTGATATTACCCGTTCTTCTCCAGTGGACAAGACTCCAAAGTCCTTGTCCACCACACCAGCTGCGCCTGGATCTTCCCACTCGCACCAATCACCCGTCCAGACCCTAAAGAAGCCAAGTGTTACAAGCTCGCCGCGAAGTGCTGTAGCAGACCCAAGGCTGTCCGGCAGCGAAAGGAGCTACGTCCCTAGTCCTGTCCAAGCCCGACGTGGAGAGCCGGTCCCTGAGGTTGAAGAGCCCACCGAGGAGATTGAGTCGGCCGCGGCTTCCGAACCGGACCCCGTCGAAGAGGAAGTTGTTGAGCCTGCTGAGCTAATCGAGGATACCGAAGACCTCGACGAGTTTGCGGCTGAAAACACCGGGACAGTTGCCGAGGCTGTCAGCGAGCTCGCACCAAAGCTTGACCGAGAAGTTCAAGAGGCACTTGCCCACCTGGTTGAGGAAGACCAGGCTGAGGGTGACTCGGCTGCCGAAGAAGTCAGGTCTCAGCCTGATATGCCTGAGGAAGAGGAGGTCCTGGAAGAAGGTGCGAGAGAGGATCCACCAATGGAGGACGCTGTTGAAGAGCCTGTGAATGGCACTTCGTCTCGTGAGCCTGTTGTCGATAGTTGGGAGACTGCTGACGCCGAGGGAGAGAATGACGATGCCATGCTCCCCGACGACAATGATCCCGGAATTCCGGTCTACAACTTCCCGATGCGACCATGGATTGGTCTGAGGCTCATCGAGAATAAGGACATAGAACGTCCAGCTTTCCGTGAGGACTCTATCTCTCCGATCACCCGCCTCAAGAAGGATTTCGACCAAATCGACCGGAACTTGGTCACGGCTTCCGAGAGCCACATCATTTATGGCATGTCCCGTAACGGGGGTCTGAGAGTTATTAGCCAGGACGATGGCCGCGACGCCAAATTATTTACGGACACCCAGGACCGCATCTTCAACGTCTCCGTCTCTGTTTCTCCGGCCTCGGAACCGCCTGTCAAGGAAGCTATCATCGGAACTGGCATCAGCGGAACCGTGTACTGGACACTCATCAAGGATGGCGATGAGGATCACATTGTTGATGCCCATCCTGAGCAGTACGGCTTTGCTCTTCCCCCGATCAATAGTCAGGAAGGCGATGCTCCTGGCGGTGTTCTCAAGACCCGTGCTCGTCCGTCCTCCATGCATCCCGAGTACTTTGCCATTGGAAGAGGTAAGACCATCCATGTCATTTGGCCTTCTCTGATCATGGAGGGAAATCTCTTCAAACCTGGGCATGATCGCACTGTCGACGTTGAAAAACTCATGGGAAGCTGCTCGCTCAAGATTAACACTGGCAAGGCCGGAAAGGACTTTACTTTCAGCGCAGATGACACTACTATTGTCACTCTGGATAAGGCTGGGAAAGTTAAGTTCTGGGACATTCGGCCTCTCACTACATCTCGCGCCGAGAGTACTGGCCAGTCTTCGCTGCCTCTTCACGACGACCTGGAACTTAAGGAGCCCATTCTATCGCTCAATACCACTTCTGACGGAGAAAAGCCATGGCCAACGTCGGTTCTGCTTGTGGATAAACCTAAGCCGTACCAGAGGAGAACTGCACAACGCTATATGATAGTTGGTACCAAGCAGAACCACTCTTTCCAGCTGTGGGACCTTACCTTGCGCAAGGTGGTCCAAGAGATCAATCTACCTCATGGCAAGGACTCGGATGCAGCATGTTCACTCATGTACCACTCTTCGACCGGTATGATTATTATTGGTCATCCCACGCGTAACTCAGTTTACTTCCTTCACTTGTCTGCTCCTAAGTACAATCTGAAAATCTCTCAGGTTGACTATATGACCAGACTTGCTACGCCTGATTCTTACGTTCCTATGCCAGACTGTACTGCGGTCCTTAGTGGGTATCGTGAAATCAGTTTTTCGGCATCAGGAACTCTCCGCAGCCTCGATCTTCTTCCCACGCCGCTGGCCACCGAAGAGCCAGAAGAACCGGTGCTCTTTGAGCTTTATGCAATGCATTCCAAGGGCGTTGCTTGTGTCAACGTGAGACAGAGAGATCTTGGCTGGAGCGCCGAGAATCGCGTTGTCAATCCCAAGGATGCAGTTGAATGCGGAGCTGTGGTGATTTCCAAAATCTCTAGCCCGCCGCAGGTTCCCACGCCTGGGGAAGCTGTGGCTGCGGCAGAGGCTGCAACACCCCAGATTCCTATTCGCGTTATCCAGCGTAGAGATCTAGACGAGGCGCCGATGGCAACTACTTCTACTGCACGCGGCAGGCCTGCACCTCTTGAGGTGGTTCTGCCTGTGAAGCCGCAATTGGTGGAGCCTACTTCTTCCATAACACCTTCCAGCCAAGCCACAGAAAAACCCGAGAAACCCAAAAATAAACGCAAGAAGGGGTTGGCTGGCGAAGAAAAGTCAAATAATAAAGAAGCTAGACCCGGAAACAAAGAGCCCAAGAACAGCTCCGCCTCAAGCCATTCCGCCTCCACCTCCACTATCGAGCAGGTTGAAGCCTACACTAACAGGATGGAAACCCGCCTTAACGGCCAGATTACGGACCTTGGCCAGCAATTGCACGCCTTCGCAGACCGTGTCGACTTGTCTCTGGATGCACGCGACCGCGCTTTCGACAACCGTTCTCGCGATATTTTAAAGACAATATCTCAACAGCTCAACGAGAATACCCAGGGCCTGCTTACCGAGCTTGTTCAGACACACTTTGACCAACGCTTGGTGCCTGCTATTTCGGAGCGAGCCACTGCTGCCATAAACAGCCACCTATCCTCCATCAACGCTCAAGTGTCCGAGTCTGTGAAGAAAGAGGTTGCCGGTGCCGTGCCTTACGCCGTTTCCCAGGCCCTTCAGGATCCTGATACTGGCAAAGCCATCGCTAGGAGCGTTAGCAATGCCATATCATCCCAGATTGCCGACCACGTCCAGAATGAGCTTAGCTCTCGCATCTTTCCCGCCTTTAAGAACATGGCCGATCTTGCTGTTCAGCAAGCCCAGCGCGAGTTTGATCAGAAGCTTGCACAAACAACAGAGCGTCTCGAGTATACTGTTCGCTCTGAGTCCGCAAAGGCCGACCACCTTGTCGGTATGGTTGAAAATCTGCAGGAAACGGTCAAGACAATGGCCAACACTCAGTCGCAGTTCCAGGATGAGATTCTCAAACTCCAGCAGAGGCAGATGGCAAGCCCGCAAGCAGCTGCCGTGCCTGTTGCACCGTACCAGAATCAGGTGGCCCCAAGGCCAGCTCTTGATCCTGCCCTTGAAGGTGACATTAGGGAGATTAATTCATTGATGCGAACTCCAGAGGGATATGAGAATGCGCTGGTCCGTTGGCTTCAGAGTGACTTCCAGAATGAAGTCTTTGACCATTATTACTGGAATGTCAACCCAGGCTTTCTTACCCAGGTTGCGCCTTTGGTTCAGCTCTCCGTGGCAGCTACGTTGACGGAGCACATTAGCCGTGGCAGGCTTCGCGAGAGAGTCGCATGGCTGGAGACGCTAATTCGCAGTTTCCACGAGAATCTAGGGCCTAATCTTGTAAGTGTTTTCTCTTAGCGAGGCGGGTCCTAATTTGTTTTATACCACGAAGGTAGCTTGCTAACAAATGTCATGTTTCCTCAGGACAACCAAACCCGGGACATTACGCCCAAGATAATGACTCTTGTCGTTAGCCGCATCGAGGGCATTTTCTTCGAGATTACGCGCCAGGCGCCACAGGACCCGATTCTTAAGGTGCTCTCTGGTCTCATTGCGACTGGCAACCGGATTGTTCGTACTACAAAGGGAGGGCCCACATCGCCGGCACACTCTGATCAGCGCCAAATGCAGTACCAGGAACCTTCTCAGGCCCAGTACGAGCAGCATGCCCAGTACCAGCATGATGTTCCTCAGCACCAGCAGGTCCAGTACCAGCATCAGGGTCCTCAGGGACCGCAGCAGTGGTACTAAGAGAACTGCTACTAAACAAGACGCAGACACGCACAATATGAAATGGGTAAATGCATTTGCATAATTGCGGTTGCTTTCTTGCCATGAGCGAGGTGTTTCGGGTGGCATGTCCACGTCTCTTGTTTTTCTCCTGCTGAGGTGATAGAGCATGGAGGGGCGCTAGCTTTGAGGAGGTTTCTACTCTCGACGTGGGCTTGAGCGGGGGTTCCCCTCTTTTTTTTTTTTTTTTTTTCTCAGCATGACGCAACGAATTATGGTTATTGCATGGGGACCAAAGCATGTTCCCCCATTTTGCATCAGCATCAGTACCTGCACATAATCTTGCCTATGGATGGTGGCTGTTCTCAACCTCCTATGGCATATGGGAACGGGCCAAATGATAATAGCTATGATAATAGCCATGATTACAGATTGAGATCCATGAGAAGAGTCTTGCTTGTGTTCGTACGTGAATGTAATTGTGGTTTCTTTCCAGTTCCTATCGTGGGAGGTCAAGGAAAGGTGAGGCTTTGGTGCTAGATACTACTTGTAATGGATCTACGTTGTGACGGCACTATTGGATCATATAGCCCTTGATAGGCCTCGGACGCCGTGGTTGGGTAGTATGCGCGGTCGGGATGTCGGTTATCCTATGGCCGTTCGTCTCACTCGTCATTCCGCCACGGTGTCTATGCTGCCTCAACTTTATCAAAGGCACTGCCCACCTAGCCTAACACACACTCTCTCTTGCTCTCCACGTTTCATATCCTCTTTTCATCAACGCCCTAAGGAGCATACCTCCTTACGTACTTGGCCACTTCGCTATATACAGGTGTGTCTTTGACACTTCCCCATCCCTCTATGTTTACGATACGATTAGACGGTGGAGGACATGAAGGTCGATCGGCTCGATGATACGAGCTCTGAATGTTGGGAAATCATTGTGTAATCCCGACGGACTCTTTGTGAAGTCAACCTATTCAGCGGAATGAAACCGGCTGACATTTTCGAGTATGTAGGCGATTCCTCTTGCCAGTTTCGTGGATTCAATAACCCATATTGATTATTACTATTACAGAATTAGGTGCTTCATTGAACCAGCAATCCCCGAATCTTAATGAAAGCATAACGTGCCCGTATTGCCATGCCCCATCATAGGGGCATGAGGGTATTCACATATGTCCAAACGAGGAAAACCCCCGGCTACGCTGGATATGCGGAAGATCGCCATGAACGGGAAACATATTTCTACACAACCCCACTCTCACCGGGGTTGCTTTCTTGCTCGGTGGCACCGTTATTGCTGATAGCGTTCGCAAGGAAATGAGCTGAGTGCGAAGCTGGAGTTGCCGAACCAACAGCCACCGCCGTCAACTCTCCCACCACGATCAGACCCGGTGGCAGAAGCATGAGATCGATCCCCTAGGGATCTGGCTAAAAGCGCTTAGACCGATGACGAGACTCAGAGGCCGACAATGAGATACAGTCTCCGTTTTCATATTTGTAGGGCTGCAGAAACCTAATCTTGTTCGCCTTGCGCTGGCAGTCACCACTTTAGTGTAAACCCAAGCAAGGCCACGCCGAGGCTTTTCCCGATGTCGTCACCGCCACGTTTCCTCCATCGCTCCAGCAGAAATGTCCCGAAACCTCTCCCCGAATCCCTATATCCACCGCACGAGAACTACAATTCATCGCAGCATCACGGAGAACACTCGAGCCGAGCACCATCATTTTGGATGCATCAATGACGAAATGGGTCGGCGGATGTAGCGCTTTCTCCGGCGTCCGTTTTAAATGTGGAATTGATGGAACTTGGGCTATGCGCCATGATTTGCGATGGGGGTATCCGAGTGGCACTTTTCCGACCATCGTCAAAATTTCGGTCAGGTTCAGCATGCTTTGCGGATGGGGAGAATGGTGGGCCAAATGGTACGTACTGATTTAGCACGGCAGGGTTGGTGTGCAACCTCTCAACTCCGCATAGATAGCAGATAAGGCGGACCCTAGGTTTCAATGCCAGGAAAATCATGCTCGCACTGGGTAAGTCCCCATGTTAGGCTTAGCGCATTGCAATGAGGCGAGAATTGGCTGCCGCCCAGACCCCAGAGCAGCAGCTCCCGCCCACAGGGGCAAGCAGGCTCCCAACCCAGCCCTCTCCTGCAGCGCATTTCCTGGACACCGATTGTTCATCATTCTCGCCCTCGATAAATTGAGCACTGGCGACTTGTATCAGTCCTGATCATCGATACCGAACGAGACCAACCAAGAGAGTGAGAAACAGACCGTCTCTTCTTTTAATTTCCCTTGCTATTAGGGATCACCGTCTCTTCTTTTCAGCCCTTTCCAACCTTTTGCTCCCTCAGCCATCAGTTTTGATTGCGCACCTCCCCGCAACCTGAGGTGCTTTAGCAGTCACACCCCCCAAAAAGTGACTTTGGTGCTTGTAGGCGGCGTATCAGCCCAGTTTGGTGCTCAATCGAACCATTTCGCCAACCTTCGACTTCCAACCCCCGCCCACAGCGTCTTCCCCAGCTCTGATTCTAAACCACGGAGAAATCAACAGCCGTGACGAAACAATCCGAATTGCCGTCGAGATTCACCGTACCCGCCGTGAATACATTTCTCTTTTTTGTTTTACTGTGATTGTCCGCTGTCCTCTGTTTCCGCAGTCGGCGTCCCATTTTCCAAGCCAGTTGCCACCACTCCGTCATCGTCATCGACGTGGAGTCTAAAGCAAAGAATTCCCTTGAGCACCTACATTTTTTCGCTTTCGTCCCGTACCACACCTGCCGGTCGCATGTAGCCAACAACCCAGTTTCCTAAATGGAGTCCGAAGCGACTGCTGGTGCCGCCGCTGCGCCTGCCTCTGCGCACCTCAACGATAGCAACACCCGCACAAGCCCAATTGCTCCTAAAGACGACCCAGCTCAAGGCCTGCATTCACCCCCCGATAGCAACGGCGCCCCAAAGGCCGACGGCTCCGACTCTGAGTTGAGCGATCTCGACGATGCCATGGCCGACAACAATGATGTCGCCTCCCTCAACAGTACCCGACGGCCATGTGCTGCCGGTGCGAACGCTGATGCTACCGCCACCGCCACCGCAGAACAAGGCGATCAACAGAAGGAAGGGGGAAACGAGGAGCAGCGATCAGCCGAGAAAGCACAAGAGGAGGTGGTGGAAGACATTGGAGAGATCCTACCCGACCACTGGTCCGGCACAGTCCCTGTCTTCAGTCCGACTATGGAGCAGTTCAAGGATTTTAAGCTCTTTGTATGTCGGCATGCATTTCCTCTCACAATCTTACGTGGATAGGTTACTACGTCTCAATTGTTCCATGCTAACATATGAACTGACCTGGTACAGATGGAAAAAGTGGACCGGTATGGAATGACCCATGGTATCATTAAGATAATACCGCCAGACGAATGGAAAGACGCCCGCCCTCCCCTCGACGATCTTGTCAAACAAATCAGGGTCCGCGAGCCCATTAAACAGGATATCATGGGATCTAATGGTACCTACCGCCAGGTCAATATTGTTCATGGCCGATCGTACAATCTTCCCCAGTGGCGAGCCCTATGCGACCAGAGCGAGCATCAGCCCCCCGCCCGACGAGGAGAGAGGCGTGCTAATACCGACAAGCCGAAACCTCCAAGGACCCGCGCTGCCGCTAAAAAGGATGCCGACAATAAATCTGCTGCCACCCCAACTCCGAGGAAAACAAGGGGAAGGAAACCGAAGAGGGGACGGGGCGCTAGGGTTAGGATCCAGGCACCCGAAGACGTCGAAAAGCCGGAGGAGGAGAGGCCTATCACGCCTGTATCCCCCAAGCTTCAAGATGCCGCCCTCGAGTCCGTCGAAGCCGAGCCAAGAGTTGTAGAGGATGTAGTTGAAGAGGAACTGACGCCAACAATTGGGCGTATGGGCTCGCGGCAGGCCAGACCAAGGGGTGGCAAGCAACAATCGGTGTCAGCTCGCAGGAAATATAGTAGGAGGGAGGGGTCCGCCGCTATCGACGAGAAGGCATTTGAAAACTGGGATTATAACATGGATATTTCCGAATACACGCGAGAACGCTGCGAGGAGCTAGAGAGGACATACTGGAAAACGCTCACCTATGCACAGCCCCTATACGGAGCCGACCTGATGGGCACCCTGTTCGATGACAGGACAGAAAAATGGAACCTCAACAAGCTGCCGAGTCTGCTCGACGTGCTCGGAACCAAAGTTCCTGGCGTCAACACGGCTTATCTGTATCTGGGCATGTGGAAGGCAACATTTGCCTGGCACTTGGAAGACGTTGATCTCTACAGTATCAACTACCTCCACTTTGGCGCACCCAAGCAATGGTATTCTATCTCCCAAGCAGATGCGAGGAAGTTTGAGGCCGCCATGAAAAGCATCTGGCCCACGGAAGCCAAGGCCTGCGATCAGTTCCTCCGTCACAAAGGCTTTCTCATCTCCCCATCCCACCTTCTCCAGAACTACGGCATTCGGGTGAACAAGTGCTTGTCATATCCTGGGGAGTTTGTGGTGACATACCCGTATGGCTACCATTCTGGTTACAACTTGGGCTACAACTGTGCCGAGGCGGTCAACTTTGCCTTGGAAAGCTGGCTGCCCATGGGGAAGATTGCTAAGAAATGCGAGTGTGCCCAGGCCCAAGACAGCGTCTGGGTAGATGTGTACGAGATTGAACGTAAGTTGCGCGGCGAAGAAACGGAGTACGAAGAAACCGAAGAGGAGGAAGAAACCGAGGAGGAGGAGGAGGAGGAAGATGATGAGGAGACTAACGGACTCCCCACCCCTCCCAACGCCAACACGCCCAACACTAAAGCCAAAGCAGCCTTGAGGCGTCGTGTCAAGATTGGCAAAGAGAAGGGATCCAGGGAAAAGGTGAAGAGGGTAAAGAAGGTGAAGATGCGCGGTAAGATGCTTGCGGAGCCTCCTTGTTGCCTCTGCCCGAACGAAATTCCGGGAGCCGAGATTCTGGCCACAGACGACGGGCGCAAGGCCCACAAGATGTGTGCGCTCTACATCCCCGAGACGTTCATCGAGATGGTGGACGATAAGGAGGTGGTGTTGAATGTGGCCAATCTCCCGAAGGATAGACTTGCGCTTAAGTGCCTCTACTGTCGGTCCAAGAAGGGCGCATGCTTCCAGTGCTCGCAAACCAAGTGCGTGCGTGCCTACCACGCGACCTGTGCAGCAGCAGCCGGAGTGTTTGTGGAGGATGGCGAGATACCGATAATCGGGGAGGATGGAACGGAGTACAAGGAGCAGGCGTTCGAGTTTACGTGCCGGTTCCACCGTACCAAGCGCGACAAGAAGCTGGACGGGATGGCGCTGGAAGCGTGCGTTCGAACGCGGGATGCGGCGATGGCAGTCAAAAATGGAGATATTGTGCAGATGCAGTACCACCGGGGGGACATTTTTGCGGGGGTTGTGGTTGAAAACAATGAGAGCGAGCAAACGTTGCTTGTTGATATTATTCCTAACGGCGACAGGGTTGAGGTAGAGTGGAAGTGGCTACTTGTGGCCAACCCCGCAGACTTCCACCTCCCCAAAGCTTCTCCGACTGCAATCCCGATGCCAGCGTCGCGCAAGGCCAAGGACAAGATCAACGCCACAAAACGACCCCAACAAGAAATGCCCAAACCCGGAGCCCTCTTTGCCGGCCGCTTCACCTGGGCCGAGTTCAACACCACGGCCGAGGACGTCGATAACCCCCCGTCCAGGCGCCAGACCAAGAAAAATAGAACCAGCGGTATCCACGGCAGCGGCGGTGGCGTCCGACACATTCACAGGATCCAACTGGAAAATGTGGATCTGTCGAAACCCAACCGGCTGTGGCACTACATCCAACAAGGGTCGACGGACACAAGGGATAGATATACGGAAGACCCTGCAAATCCCCGTCACAATTCAAAGAGTGTCTTCCTCGATACCATCCCCAAGCCCGCTCCCGCCCTTCCCGCTCCTCCTGGTCCGCCTGGTCCGCCTGGTCCAACCCCATCTCGTCCTGCCGCACCGCCACCATCATCATCGTCATCTGTGCCTGCTTACCAGCGACCTATCCCGGCCGTTGTGACACCTGTTCCCCTCCCCAACATTCCTGGCTTCCGTCGCACCTTTACTGGCCTCAACCCCACCACCACAACCGCTGCCGCCTCTTTATCCTCCTCTACTGAAACCAAGACCCCTACTACTCTATCAACCGCAAAGACGACGGCTGCACCTGGCGCACCAAAGGCCCAGTCGGCCACCACCGCCAGCTCGGGAACCAAGCTTGCGAGGCCAGAGAAGCCATACGTCTACAAGCCCAGAAATCCAGTGCCGCCAAACTCGGACGACATCTTCGCTACCAAGACGTTTGCGCCCAGGAGGCGGCCGGGCCTTCCCAAGCAGTCGAGCGACACCAGGTTCGACGCGAAGACGTCGCCTCTTGGTGCGCCTCGATTTGCTGCCGAGAGGTTCGAGCCGGCATTAGCACACGGATACAACCCTAGGATTTCCTTCTCTCCTCCTGCTGGCGGCTATTTTCCCCATGCACCTGGCGTCGATGTGCAGCCCAGCCAGTTGCAGGCCCAGTTGCAGGCCCAGTTCCAGGCCCAGTTCCAGGCCCAATCGCCCCAAGCAGCTGCAGGTGCTTCCAGTGCTCCTGCCGGCTCAGGTGCGACTACCAGTCCGACCACCGGCGCCGGTTCTGGTGTGGGTGCATGGCCTCCAACTAGGACATGGGCGACAGTAGCTACTACCCAAACGTCGACGGGTACGAAAACACCTACTAGAGCTACCATGCCACCACCACCTAGTCGACCCCTGGTTCAAGGCGCACCATCTTACCAGGCCCCGCCCCCGCAGCAGCAGCAGCAGCAGCAATTGACAAGTTCCGATGCCACCATGACTTCGAATGCCAATGCCAATGCCAATGCCAACGCGAAGAAGCTTCCGCAGCTGCCACAGCTTGCCCGCCCACAACAACTGGCTCAGCCGCCCCAGCGGCACCACCAGGGGCAGACGCTTGAAGCCACATTCCAGAACAAGCAAACCCCCAAACCGCAAGCTCAACAGACGGCTCGGGATCAATCCCGACTGCCGGGCCATATCTCCTCCATGCAGGAGCTCATGGAAAAGTACCCATTTTTCAGGCAAAACCACAACAGGTGAGCTGCGCCATATGTGTTGAACTGATGTGCGCTCGGGATGTTTCCGACTGGTTGCTAACAACAATGCCTTAACAGGCCCGCCATATCCTACAAGACTCCCTATGCCCCGAACCACGGCTTCACCAATGGCTACGAAGGAAATTTCCGTGCTCATTTGATGGCAACTCAAGGCTCGCTTCTTGGTAAAGGACCGGCCATCGCGGCAGGCCAATCCTCGGAGCAGCTTTACAGTCGTGCCGGATCGGTTGTGTCGCTAGGTCAGGGGTCACCCCCCAACGCCCCTGGACAGGGTCTTCGGCTCGCAACGTCAACGTCTCCAACGGCAGCAAGTCCGCGAACACCGGGTACTTTCTCGAGCAGTGGGAGCTTCCAGTCGATGCAACCATGGGGGATAAAGCAGCCTGGGTCGGCTCCACTACACCCGGCTATCCGACCGCAGTATCAGGCATATAGTCAGAGTCCGACGCCGACGCAACTTACCCCGTCGGGCCTTGCTGCTGGCCTCGCTGCTTCTACTCCGACAGCGGCTCCTCGACCTGCCGCGCTCACACCTCCGCCTGCTGCGACTGAACCTCCAAAGGCTTCAATGGTGTCGACGCCCCAGCCACCAGCAGTTAAGACTGAGATGTCTGTGAGTGGGCCGGCAGGAACAGTGCCGTCACCATCCTGTAGCGAAGCTTCGGCGACGAGTCACTCCTACCAATTTGCGGGCTCTGTTCAGCCTGCTGCGGCGTATGAACCTGCGCAGCCACCAGGAGCGGCAACAAGCACTATACCAGCGAAGAGGAAGGCAGAAGCAGCTCAAGGCACAGACACACAGCCACAGCCTCATCCATATCTCCGCGATGGGTCTTCTTTGTCAGCACCGAGGCACAAGAGCCCTGCTGTGGCTTTTAATGGAGGACGCGGCTCAACGCCCTCGGCCAATAGCGCCGGTAATAACAGTATATACCAGACACCGATGGACGAGCCTAGGAGTCTTGTCGGATCTGCTAGGGCTCCAGTACCGATGCCGTTGCACGAAGAGGGGCCTGGTGATGAGCCAAATACCATGACACTTATGGAGCGGATCATGGCGAATTTGGCGAACCTCAGGCAGGCGGGTGGAAATTAATGAAGGAAAAGAGTAATGCTACACTAGCCTCAGCGGGGCTACACGTCGAGGCATCTTCAAGACTAATGTCATATTGTCACACTGGGTGTTCAGTTGCTTGAGCGGGTGGGCGTTTTCGATCTTACTTTTCATGGTGTCCCAATCGAATGACGGCGTATGCTAGGCGTTCCTAGCTTAGGGACAAGGCAAGGCTATGGTCATAGTGATCGAAACGGGGATTTGGAGTCGGTTGGCTTCCTCCCTTTTGATATTGATTTATTTTTGTTTTTCCTGTTCCGCGGAAGTTGCACCATCGCACCACCCACCCACCCCGTTATTGAGGAACAAAATTTCCTGACAACGTTGTATCGTGGGGGGGGCAAAGGGAGTGTTAGTAATAGTAAACCATCTCGCAAGGGTCTATGAGGAGGATACGAGAATGGTGGAGTGAAGTCAAGCGACTAGCCGATGGCTACTGTTGCTTTTCTGCTTCTTTCTTTCCCTATAATAGGGCAGGCCGATGGAATGGGACCAGGGGATTGTTTTTCCTTGCTCTGATGCTTTTCACAAATTCATATGTATTGTTATGTAGTGACCTGCCTCACCGCCCCAGGCCTTGAAGGCGGATCCTTTATCGTACCTTATGTCAGGTTATTTTTACCTCCTACGTGCGATGTGCGGCGAGGTATTGTAGTTTATTCTTGCTGCGTACTCTTTAGGAAGCTGATTTTCATGCTTTTGAGGAGGCAGTCCACTCCGGGTCGGATTTATTTCATCATGCTCACGCCATGTCGAAAGGAGCACGTTGGGGCAAGCTGTGTGTGACCGTGTTAAGGGCAAAAAAAAAAAAAAAAAATTCTGGGCGGGGATGCAAGTGATGTTGGCGCCGACATATTGGCCCGGTGCGAAATGTTCGACGGAACTTGAATGCCCGGGTAGAAGACGGGTTGGTCCGGTCCTCACCGCGGGCGCTAGATAAAATACTCACTGGCTCGGCGCTTGGATCTTTGAAATTGCTCTTTTGTGTATAACTAGTTACTGCACATGTACCTACCTGCCTTGGTACCCATCATGTAGGCTCGTACAAAAATCCGTGGGATCACATATGGTCGTGCGTAAAAAAAAAAGAAAAAAAAGAGATATATATGTAAAACGTGGGCTTCCATGAGGCCCCATGGGACCACACGCATTATTTAAAAAAAAAACCCCCCATGTGGTCCCATGTGGTTTTTCGCGCACGGCCATATGGGGCCCCACGGATTTTCGTACGAGCCTACTAATAGGACTCAGGTAACTTGAGTCAGGCTAAGACTACAATGTCACGTGCATGACTATACCTGCGGAGACTGGTAGTAGAATGAGTTGTTTCTACTACAAATCTCGATATTCCGGCACGAGTTTTCAAGCCACTTGATCTACCATACCATTCAAGCGAGACAACGAAGTACTTGGAAGTACTATGCAAGCATCAATTCCCTATTTCTATCCCATAGAAGATATCCCAACCTTAGTTTACTATGCTAGTCGTTGTCATGACCATCATACTTTCATTTCCTCGTGGCCGTTGAGGGCCTTTATCGCATTTCCCAAACAGACAAAAATTATGTCCTCTGAGTTGATGTAAAGACCTTTGCAAGTTGAAAATTCAAAGTTACTTAAACGGTGACTTCCGCAGTGCCATTAGCAGCAGCCCTCAGGGCCAAATTATCTTCCAACTTGGCGTCTGGCTGGTCTTCCTGCTCCTTCTTCGCCTCTGCCCCATTTGTTGTTGTGAGACCTTTCCTGATGGCGAGAACAGAGTCCACAATGACAGCATCGATACCCTGGTTGACTTGACGCTGTAGAGAGTTGAGACGGTTAGCATGTTACGCAGGTGGAATTTACCGTCCCGCGGAACGGTAATGGGCGATGATAGAGAAGCAAAGAAAGAAGCAACTTACCTGAACCATCTCGGTATCGTTATTCAACAACCCATAGCTTACGCACATCAACCCCATCCCCTTGACGACCCTCACCAGTCTTGGGGCATGTGCGAATACCTCCGCGTGCGCTACAATACCCAGCAAGTTCCAGCGACTCGCGAACCGAACTGCTTCCTGCAGACTGCTAGCCCGAATGTCGCTAATCTTGGTATCCGCATCATCCGTAGTAGCGTCGGTGAGGAACATGACGGGAATGCTAGGCTGCTTGAAGCTGAGGCAGAGGCATATATCTGGGTTGAAGCTGCTGAAGATGACGTGTCTGGATCCCATCTTGGAATAGACCACGTGGAGCACGTTGTCCACGAAGGAGTTCAGCTCCACGGCGTAGGCATCCATCTCGACCTCCTGCGACTCGTGGAGCATTGGGTACTTGAGCTCAATGTTGAAACCCGTGGAATCGGGAATCTGGTCGAACAGCTGACTCAGAGTTGCAAAGGGTGCTTGAATGAAGTTACCGCGACTGTTGGCTTTGAATCCCTTCACCTTGAAATCGCGAGTGTGCTTCATTCTTTCGTCTGCTGCTGAGGGAGCATCGCCAGTACCGGGAATGCCTTGTGATAAACTTCTCATTCTCGGACCGGGCGAGTTAGTGCGGCGAAGCTTTTGGGCCCTTGAGGACAGCTTTCCCGTCCCATCATGGTTAGGAGAGCCACTCCTGTGATTTGGCCCGCCAGCTTGGTTCATATGCATGAATTGCTCCAGAGTCAAAGTGTGTACAGGGGCATCGATTCCGGTCTCTGACACGAAGAAATCGTGGTAAATGACGGGAACGTGGTCCTTGGTGAGCTGAACATCAAACTCGACATAGTTTGCTCCCAGGTTCGCCGCCGCAATGAGAGATTGCACCGTGTTTTCACCGAGTTGCAGACTCCTGTTGGTAGTCAGGTTCTTGCCGAGACCTCGGTGGCCGATGACCATGGGTTCGTTCGGGGACATGATCGACTTCTTCCAGTAAGTTGTCTGCGACGTGACCTCCATGTTCGGATGATCAAAGGGGGTGACGATCAGAAAGTTGAAGTGGACAGTGCCCACGACCTCGAGGTCTTTGACTTCCAGAAGGGGTACTGTTACATCTCCGAGGAGGCTAGCTCGATCGCCATGGGTTGAACCAAGCTTGGGGCTCACAGCCTTCAAGAGTGCCACAGCTCTTGCGACCTTGTTCTTGCTGGAATCAACCACCCCATACGTGGGAACGATGTCGAAGAAGATTCGGACCTTCTCGGGATCTGATGTTAGAAAAGCAAGCGGCTCGGTCGAAATGTTCTCGTGAACGGGGAGGTCGATTGTCGTCGGCTGGCCAGTGGCACCGGATGCGGATACCATTACCGACAATGCCGTATCTAGTTGTGTCGAATGAGCAGACGCCATGGGTATATGATCCAGCTTCACTGCGTCAACTTGGCTTCTCATGTCCATCGATCCCAGACTGACGAGCACCAGCGTCTCATTCTTGAGGTATCTGTGACCAAACGTCTTGAGAGGCTCGGGTGATGGTGGCTGTTTGGATCGTCTGTCTCCTAGACTAGATCCTATTTGTCTCGAGACGGTGTCTTCCAGCTGTTGCGACGACGGATTGACGTCTTCTTCTACCATATTAGAATCCAGATATTCGGCGATCCGAAGATGCCCGCGAAGTGCAGCATGCTCTTTAGCATTCCAACCGGAGCTATCCAGCTTAGACACGTCAGCTCCAGCCTCAACAATCAGCTTGAGAACTTCGAGGTGCCCGTCAACCGAAGCAATGTGAAGAGGTGTCCAAGCGTAGGTGTTCTCGGTCAAATCAACATTGGCCCCTCCGGATAGCAAGAAACGGGCGCAGTCGACATGACCAAATCTTGCCGCCATGTGCAAAGCAGTTTCGCCGCCATTATCCTGCCAGTTCACGTTTGCGCCTGATTCCACCAACAGCTTGACAATGTCTCGGGAATCCGCCTTGGTAGCTATAGCCAGCGCATGACTAGTTTCA
The DNA here is from genome assembly GCA_022664585.2 of Zalerion maritima. Lineage (NCBI taxonomy): Eukaryota > Fungi > Ascomycota > Sordariomycetes > Lulworthiales > Lulworthiaceae > Zalerion > Zalerion maritima. The sequence continues at coordinate 81,604 of JAKWBI020000123.1, read as the reverse complement.
GAAACAGTCGATTTTATAGCGGAATCCTTGCTTGGGGCAACCCCCATCAGGGCGCGGGTGCATTCAGCATGTCCACCCAGGACTGCAATATGAATGGGTGCAAATCCGTCCTTATCCTGCCAGGGGGGGGAATCAATGCCCGTGAAGGAGCCCAATAAGCCCCAACTAGCCATTCGCGACTGGAGAATTTCGCACACCACAACGAAGCCATACTGGGCGGCGTAGTGGAGTGGAAGGCGGCCCATGGCATCTTTCGATACCAAGCCTGCTTGCTGCTTTTTGTTGAGCTTGTCTAGGAGATAAACTAGAATTTGAACAGCCTCGTCGTCTTCCGACAGCCTCCTGTGACCATTAACGGCTTGTGTCATGGACTTTGTCTTGATGGCTGGCGTGTTCGGAATAAGATATGTCTCCTGGATTTTCCCCCCAAGCGGGATGCCGGGCTCTAGCTCTTGACTAGGAGAGCTCTTGAGCCTTCCAATGTGGATTACTAGGCGATGAATGCAGTTTCGACTGTTGATGTCGTCCGACTCGTCTAGCGCTGGCACAAGCTCTAGCACCCTGGCTATGCAAGCTCTTGATCGTGCCGAGATGCATCTCTGGAGCAAGTTCAAGAGGAAAGTCTGGGTAGGCAAGTCGCTGCTCGTAAGGCCGCCTTGATGCAGCTTTTCCTGCAGGGCTTCCCTGTCGTCCACCCTGATAGCAGCATCGAGCCCGTCGATGATGGATTGCGGCACGCTGAGCAACGCTTTTGTGCTTGCTCGCCCCAGAGAGCGTGTTGAGCGGTCACTCTTGGAGTCGTCAAAGTTCTGCGCCTCGCTAGCCAACGATAACCATTTGTTGATTTCGTTCAAGATGCGAGTAATGGCCGTGTCCTTAGCAAACGGCTTGGGGTCCACTTTTGTGGAGATGTACCTGGTCTGGATGGCCGTGTCCGGTATCTTCTTGTCGAGCTTCTTTGTGATCTTCACGAAGCCCCTTCTGTTAATCTCTCCAAACCACTGCAGCTTCCTAAACGTACCCCTTATCTCCAAGAGGGCGCCAAGCAGCTCCTCGGCTTCGTCCTGGTCGAGGCTGTCGAGGGCGTCCGGGCTGCGGCCATAGCGATCCTCGAGGAGCTTCAGCACGCGGTACGTCTCGGCGAACTTTTTGTCAAAGAAGGACTCGACCTGCTCGAGGTTGCGATCGAGCGAGAAGAAGAATTCTGCGGGAATGGTCAGGGTTTTAGAGGGGAAGGGGAAAGAGCGAGAGTCCCACCTGCCAAGTCAGCTCTCTCTCCGGATTTCGTCGTCCCTACCGCCGCTCGGATGAGCTTTTTGAGGCCCTTGTAGTTGATGTAATAGTCGGCCCACTCGGGGACTTGGTTTCGGGGGAGACTGGCAACCATGTTAGCATCTCATCCTTTCGTTGACACAAGAGGGGCGACCACAGCTTACTTGCGTCCAAACTTCATAGCGTCTTCTTTGTTTGGGAGTGTCGCCTCTGAAAACCTTGGTGACGGGGATATGACGCAGGGTATATAGTGGCTAGGACAATTTAGGGTCGGGAAATGATGCAATCTTGGTGCAAGGGATACGTGGTCTAAGGATGATGAAAGATATCGCGTGCACCGTATTCCGGACGTTGATGTTTTTTTTTTGTTTTCTTTTTTTCGTTTTGGGTGGTTTGGTATTCTCTGACGATAGATAGAATCAGGGACACCAGTACATTTATGAGACGCCTCAAATGACTCGACTAAAGAAGTGACGTTGGTTGATAGACGGTCAAGAAAGAACGGCGGGCTACGAGAACGCTCCGCGCTCCGAGAGGAAAGCGAAGATGGCAGAGGTGCCCATTGAGTAGGTTTAAGGGTGAGGCTGGAAAAGAGGAAAACTAGATGTGGAGACGATTGTGAAAGTTGGACGTCAAGATGAACTTCAAGAGAACTGGCCCGCCGGATGAGCTCGGTGGATGTTGGTGGAAGAGGTTGAGGTGTATTTGCTTGGTAGTATCAGCAAGAAAGCGGGTCCTCCCCGACTTTCTAGAGCTACCCCAACAGTGCCTAGCTGGGGGAAGTTGCGCCCGAAGTACCCGCCTAATGGGGTTAGTTTCTGCAAGTCTGCCTTCAAAAACTGGGTTGCCCCTTCGCCTTTTCACTTGTCTCCAATCGTGCGTCAGGGTGTGTTGATAAAGGCATAGGCAAGCTCGGCGCATGTGGAGTTTCATTTATTTTCGAAGAAAGGAATCATCTAGACGACTTCACCACCATCCATATCGACACCGTGCAGATGGAGGATAATATAATTGGTCAATAACCCAACTAACTGCATGCCCCCGCCCGCCTGCTTGGCATGATGACATTTCATCAACCATGCACGGGCTACCTACCGTAAGCTACAGATCTTTGGGGGACCTGCCACGACCTTGGCGACAACACGGTTTTTGCTTGATAATAACCGCCCAAGGTATACAAAGGCTGCCACATGTGTGTATACACACGGAAGTCTAGCCAGAAACTTATTCCCAGCCCAACCCCTCCGCTAGCCTCACCGCCTCTGAACTTGTTACATCCCGATCCTTGATATCTAACGCAGCCTGAGCTACAGCATACAGTATACCGACCCCCGACGTACCCCCTGAGGCAACGCAGGCAAAATTGGGATATCTACAGTAGGTACCTTCCGCCTTGCCCCATCCATATAAGCTGGAAATGCCAACACGTGACTATGTACATTAGCATTCTATTTACACCTTCCTTATATCACGATCCCTCCCCGTTTCCCACTCTGAATATTATACACTCTACATAGCTTCCACAAACTGCGAGTCGAACGAGTGCTCTTTATTCAGAACAACCTCGTCCTTCTTCTTTGCCTTGCGCTTAGCTCTCCCTTTGAGTCTCCTCTCTGCGGCTGCGGCTCTCTTCTCTTCGAGCAACTGCATCCTCTTGTTAACAGCCATATCCTCCTCGCCTTTCCGTCTCTTCTGTTCGCGTTCCTCCTCAATTATTTTTTGTCGCTCTTGATCTTGCTTCATATAATCCAATGCCCTTGCAGCCTCCGCCGCGTCTACGGCGTCCTGGTAAGCACGCAACCTCTCCCAGAAGGGTGATTCTTGGCGAATCATACCGATGCACTCCTTGATGTTCTCGTGGTCGTACAGCCAGCCCGTCGTGCTGTCCTGATACACTAGCTGGAAGGCCCTTCGTCGTTTTAAAGCTGTCCAGTACTGCCTGGGTAAAAGGTATCGAAACGAATTCACAAGCCGCGCCGTCTTCACAGAGGCTTTGTGTACTTCTTCCACCAGGCCCCCGTACAACTCCAGGGCGCTGAGATCCTCGTCGACCCACATACCTATATTGGAGCCAAGCTGTTCTAATATGTCGTCTAGGCCGTTGTACCAATGTGGATCGTTTAGGTCTCTTTTGTACCGATCCGGAACTCCGCTGCTAGGGGTAAGAACCAGCTCGGCGCTCTCCTGTTTCGGAACTAGTTCAAACATCTCCATCAGTTTGTAGGTAGTCGCCAGCAGCCGCTCTACCTTGCGCATCACCGAGTTCACTATCAGCGAAAGTGAGAGTAGGCGGTACCCTGTAAGGTTGATACCTATCAGTGCCAATTCCTTGGGCGGCCTCCGGTGGTTTGGCCTTAGGCCGATCAAGGCGAGAACTGCGAAGAATTTCTCGCTCAATTCCCTCAGCTCCATGACGCCCATGCTTTGGAGTGCCGTGTAACAATGTGTGAAAACCTTGACGATAAAAAGTGCGGCTGCCCTGTCGACGGAGGCGACGCAGGCATCGAGAAGCCTCAAAATCAACTCGTAACTGGGCCTACACCCTTGATAGAGGGCGTTACTGAACACGTGAACGGCATGCTGGATTTGTTGAAAGTGAAGCGTGCCTTCCATCATGGCATTATAAACGTTCTCATCTCGCGGACAGCGTTGGCGAATGTAGTAGGAGCTTATGCCCACGTCATTATAGAGCGTCCATCTTTTGTAGAGGTAAGACCGCAGCTGAGACGTGTGAATGCGACGAATTCCCGCTCCCTTTCTAACAACCCCCAAAAGCTCTGCTACTACCTTGTAGAAGTGAAACACGTTGTCCTTGGCTCGGTATAAGTGCATTCGAAGAACTAGAGTTTCCGTGGTACGGCGTAACTTGGTCCTGTGTAGCTGCTTGTCGAGTTTGTTCGCAAGGGCATACCAGCCGAGGTTGATAAAGGACAGTAAGAGATAGTTGATATTGTGGATGGAAAGGGGGAACGGGGAGATGAGTATGTTGAAGCAAATCTTGGCCACCGCTTCTTGGGGATATCTACGTGCCGTTTCAGCGTTGTCCCATAAAATGGAGATGATAGATTTGCTGAGCTCTTCTCGGGCTTGCCTGCACTCGTCTGGGTACTCCAACGCGACCCTTAGCTTGGGATAATTTTCCCCCTGCAAGGACGATATGCCCTTCATGACTTCCTCAAATCTCCGCGTCTTCTGTTCCTGCTCCCCCTCGCACGCTTTGTAGGCCCTACCATCCAGGTTTTCGTCGGCGAGGGTGGAGTCCGGCATTTTGAAGGCCAGCAAGAGGAGTCTCTCGACGATATCTCGGGTGACTTCAGACATAAAGTGCAAGTGATGGGTTTCCGTGGCCTCCCTGTGTTGATAAAAGGGGTCTTGTTCTTCCGCTCGCAACCGCTCCATCATGAGTCGGTACTCGGCCGGTTGCAGAACATGTTGATCGGCCTCCTGCTCGGCAGCCCATGCACGGTAGTAGGCGGGTATGTCATAGAGAAATGCATGGATAGTACGACGGCGCACGTCATTGTGGACGACATTTGTCCGGATACGCCTGGGGTGGAGGCAAATTTGGGCAAGGTGATCACCTAGGAGACGCTGCTCTTGACCCAGACGTGCGGCTTCGGCGTCGTGAAACGGGTCCATCCGAGGATTGAATTTTGCGATATTGCGGAAGTGCTGATATGCGTAACTTCTTCTCCATTTCTTTATGGCGGGCCTTGCCCTGAACTCGGGGTCGAGTCGGGGTGTAGTATCGGCCCGTTCAACCAGCTGTTCCAGATCTTGTTTCGCGATGGATAACTGCTCGTCCAGGTCACGGGTTTGGCTCCTCTTGCGTTCCGTGTCGGCGAAGGCGGCGGTACCGAGGATAGTGGTGTACATGGCGGTGAGGACATCGGCGAAACGTACTTTGTGTCGGAGACGGGCGGTTGCTGCTGTTCGTCGGGTTACGATCTGCTTTGATGCCGCCCGCACACCAGCGCCGCAGCCGCATGATGGATATTGGGCCACCCGTGACCATATCGCCTGCATATTGCGACCTGGCGAGGGTTGTTTTGCCTAGCCCATCCGTCTGGCTGGCATTGAGGCCGTCCTGTTTACCGTGTGTGTGTGAGTGGGATGGTGATATTTGGTGGTGTTGATTGGAAAAGTAACATTGGACGTCAGGCCATTCAAGAAAGAGTTCCTGGAGTTGCCGAGGAATTGCCCAATCATGCAGCTTGCAGCTTGGTGGGGTTCTTTCCATCTCGGAGGCGGACGGGGGTTTTTTCCGGAGGGGATTGCAGACCCACAGTGGAACTTTATTCCTTGAAAGAAGTCCAATTCTTGAGCCATCCTAACATCGTCTTGCCACAAAACTCGCCTCGCACCCACTGCCGTGACCACAATGGCAACACCAGATCTCGAATCGCGCTTACAATACCTTACAAACGCCGCGCATCTCCTAGCTATATCATCCCCAGAGACGTCCGCTTACATCATGTCCCAGCGCAACAAACTCGCGATTCTGAACAACGTCATCCTGCCAGAGCGGCAGCGAGGTCATACTTGCGGGGCTTGTGGACACATATTCCTCCCCGGCCAAGGCAGCAGCATGGAGCTTACTAGGAAGGCTAGCGCGATGAAACATGGTAAGGTGACAAAAAGAGAGAGGAGGCTGGTGACCTCTACTGTGACGGGAACTTCGAAGGATGAGGGCAGCCAGGAGAAGGAGAAGCAGAAAGCCACGGGGGTCGTGGAACGTGGCATCAGATTCACCTGTGGAAGTTGCGGACGGTATACAGATATCTCGCGACCTGCTCCTTCCCTTGCTTCTAGATCTTACAAGGGACGCAAAAGGGGAGCTGTTGGTGCTGTGGTAGGTGTGGAAAATAACAGGCTGTCGTCCAAAGCTCCAGCAACTTCTTCTTCTACAGCTCCCAAACAGAACTCGGGGAAACTTTCTGCCGGCGCGAGCAGTCGCAAGAGGGCAAAGAACAGGAAGGCGGGCCTCCAGACTCTCATCCAGCAGAACAAGCCCTCAAGTTCGTCTTCTGGATTTGGATTGGGTCTGTCGGACTTTATGAAGTAGGCTGTGGACACATGGAGTACATATAATATTATGTATGAGCCGAGCGCCAGCATTCCCATTGGACGAGGTGTCCATCTCGCCTAGCATATCCTGACTAGAAGAAATATTGGTAGAAACACCCTGCTCTATCCACCTGTAGCAAACCCGAATTTTGACCAACCAGTTAACTTACTACTGTTTAAGTAGCTTCAGAACCTTTTCTCTCCGGCAGAGTCACATGCCGGAAGCTTCTCGAAGTCCCGCAGAAGTTTTGACAAACCGCGCCTAACTCATCCCTACCGCCTATGACATAATGGTCGAGCCCCACCAACCCTTTTTTTTTTGCCCCTCCAGAAGCGCATCGCGTCTTTCGAAGGCTCAAAACCCGCCATCCATCTCTTTACTTTGTACCACCACCCTCCCCAATCCCATTCCCTAAAACGAACGACAATACGATTAAATCACAGCCATGGACTCAAGCCAACTGTCGAAGCCCGCGCCCACAGGTAGCGTAGTCTCTCCCAACGAGTTCTTCGAGTCCATTGGCAAGAAAGCCGACGACGTCGCGCCAGCCGCTACTGCAGAAGATGGAGAAGATGGAGAAGACGGTCGCAAAGTCGTGGAGGAGATTGAGTCCCTGTGCATGAACTGCCACGAAAATGTAAGTACTTGCCCGAACCCTAAAATCTGATGGTACCCCATCCTTTCCACGTAAAATAATTCAATTACAAAGTACCAGGAGAGGATATTTGCTAATGCGGAAGTTTCGATCGCAAACACAGGGCACAACCCGCCTCCTATTGACAGAAATCCCCTACTTCCGGGAAATAATCCTCTCGTCCTTCTCCTGTCCGCACTGTTCTTTCAAAAACTCGGAAGTCTCTCCCGCGGGATCCATCCAGCCCCTAGGATGCCGCTACGAACTTCGCCTCACCACCCCAGCCGATTTCCAGCGGCAAGTCATAAAGTCAGACACGGCGAACATCAACTTCATCGAGCTAGACGTCGAAATACCCGCCGGTCGAGGCCAACTTACTAATGTAGAAGGGTTGCTGAGGGGTGTTTTGGAGGATTTGGAGGTTGGACAGCCGGCGAGAAAGACGTTGCAGCCTAAGGTGCATTCCAAGATTGAGGAAGTGCTCGAGAAAGGAGGGAAGATGCTGAAAGGGGAGGGATTTCCGTTTAGGGTCGTGGTTGATGATGTTGCTGGAAACAGCTGGATAAGTCCCGATATGAGAGATGGTGTCGGCAAGTGGGAGAAGAGGGAATATCCTAGGACTCCTGAGCAGAATGAATCCCTCGGCCTCGCGCCAACCGACGCAAATTCCACCACGACAGTGCAACCAAGTCTAGCCGAAGCTGCCACGGCATCATTACCAGCCACAGCCTCGCAAGTCGGCCGCGGGAATTCCTTGGGCGGGGAAGATATCGTTCCCAACGAGGTATACTCATTCCCCGCTTCATGCCCCGGTTGCTCGCACTCTTGTGTCACGCACATGAAGATGGTGGAGATTCCGCACTTCAAGCAGGTTGTCCTCATGAGCACCGTCTGCGACGCGTGCGGGTACCGGTCCAACGACATTAAAACTGGGGGAGAAATCCCGGACAAGGGAAAAAGAACATATCTCAGAGCTGAAGGCGCGAGAGATCTCAGGAGGGACATTTTGAAGAGTGAGAGCTGTCACTTGAAATGTCCTGAACTGCAGCTCGAAGTTAACCCGGGCACTCTGGGGGGAAGATTCACCACCGTCGAAGGCCTCCTCACGCAGGTGAGGAATGACCTTCACGGCCAGATCTTTGAAACAGGCCAGGGTGGGGATGGGATGGTGCCGGAGGAAAAACAGCGCTGGGATGGATTTTTCGACACGCTGGATATAGCTATCGCGGGAGAGATGGCTTTCGACATTATTCTCGAGGATCCCCTCGCGGGGAGCTACGTGCAGAAGCTTGGGGAGGATGGAGTAACTGATCGACAGGTTACGGAGGAAGAATACGAGAGGACGGAAGAGGAGGAGGAGGAATTGGGGCTTAGGGATATGAAAGTTCAGGGGTACGAAGAGGGGGCAGAGGGCAAGAGGGATGATGGGGAGGCTAAGGAAACTGCGTCATGAGTAAAAGCGGGGAGCAAGAAGAGAAGAGAGGATGGATGGCGAGGTCACCAGGTCCTTCATGAAGATATCTAGGAAACTGAAAAGGGGGGGGGGGAAGTGAGAAGTCATTTCCCATATAGCTAATCGGAGACTCGGCAACAAGGCTGAGAAGAAATCATAGACACTCATGTGCCTCATTTAGCCTCACTGGGGCAGGAGACATCAAGCAATATTCCCAAGAGCCAGGAGACGCGTAGCAGCACGAATCCGATGCTCTTTTTAGTTGCAAATAGAGAATTCTCACGCAGCGTTCAAACACGTGGAAGTTACATGAACCATGAAGAATCTGACACTTATGGCCAATAATCTCGTAGCAAGCGTTGTGTTGCTCCATCGCTCAGCAACCCAGGGCTGTGGTGTTCTTAATTGCAACTTTACTAAAGCTTCTGATCATTCGCTCCATTTCTCCCACGTATTTCGAACCAGTATCACCAACCCTGCCTCGCATGTCGTGCTGGGATCTGAAATCTGAGATCTAACCCGCTTGGCTTCTAATACAGCCATCTACAATTTCTAGACACTTCAAATTAAACCTCTAGTGTCCCTCTTTGTATGTATTAGAGATGGCTCGCTATTCACCTTTTCGAAACTCCAACTTACCGTTTTTCATTTTGAAATTCTTAACATCTCAACAACAGGAGGGGAAAATGGACTGATCTAAACTAACCGTACAATATCTTCACGATACGCGTCACAGAAAAGACACAAAAATTTCATTCCCTTTCCAAGAAGGTAACAAGGTTACGTCTTGATATAGAATCAAGACAAGGTCTCCTTCGTTTTTCATTTTTCTGCTAGTGACGAGATTAACTCAGATAGCCTGTGCACCTCATTATGTTGAACACCATACATGTCGCTAGTGTAACTCATGGATGATACAGACGTAGCTTCATGCTATATGCACATGAATTCAGAGTTGCTGAAGTATAGAGAGAGACCCTCAAATATCCACCGAGGGACAGACGGTGCCAAGAGAGCTGGCGAGAAAAAAACCACCTGATTCCAATCAGGGCCTCTCGAAACGGTGCTCGGGGCAGAGGACCAGCATGCGTCCATGGTTGTGGATGGGGTAGTGTCCGATGACGCACTTGGCAGTGCACTCATCACAGCGAACCTCCTCCCTGGTGGTTAAGTAATGAAGGAAGCTCGCGGGATCCTGAGCGATACCTGGCTTTGAGCCATCCTTGCGACGGCCTCCGGAACGACGGTCACCTCTAGCGGGCTTCATGAGCTCCTGTGCGGCCTGGACCTGGAACTTGCGGACTTCCATCTGGAGCTTTTTGTTTTCGTCGTCGGCCTTCTTCTTTGCAGCCTCAAGGCGTTGAATCTATGTAACAGCATGGAATCAGTACATGTGCCGCAAGAACTTAATCATCTCTGCGAAGAGGTCTGAACCGGATGTACTTAGTGACTACTTACGATCTGCATAGCCTCAGCAGGACTCCTGGGCACTTGTGGGCCTCTCGCGGAGCCAGCGCCTTGAGAGACAGCAGTAATTCCCTCGGAAATTTGAGGGGAAGAGGTACGGGCAACAGAAGTAGCCATGACAGGGCCAACTTGGGCAGAGGAAATCATGGCCTGTAAACGCTTCTTATCCTCAACGAGCCTGGAGTTCTCTAGCTCAAGCTCCTTCACCTTCTCGGCGGATTCAATAGCGGCACACTTCTCAAGCCTGGCACATGTGTCCTTCAACTGCTTGATCTCCTCGCCCTTGGCTGCCATATGCTCACTATCGTTGAATGACGGCACGTGCTTGAGATGCTGGATGCGCTCCTCATATTTCTTGATCTCGTCCTTCAGGGAGTGGATGATCTGATCCTTCTGCTTCTCAACCTTGCTAAGGGCACGAATGGTTTCATCTTGAGAGATCTTGGGGTTTCCAAACATCTCCAGGATATCATCTCCACCATCAATGAGACTAGTAGCCTTGTCAGTGAGAATTTTGTTACCGTTCTCCTTGGGGCCAGGAAGAGACTTCTGGAGAAACTTCAAAGCCTAAAACATGTGTCAGTCTTTGCATGATGATGGAGGAGAGTTTCAGAATTACTTACCTCAAGACCAACAAGGTTCTGCTGGTCGATGGTGAGAAGAGCAGCTGACAAAACTCGAAGGACGTTGGCGTGTGATTTGGCTGTACTGATCTGACTCGACAACGTGGGCTCCAAGGCCTCAACCAAAGGCTCCTTGACGTCTCCGTCGGTTCCGGCAACGGCTTGCTTAGACATGGCAATCATGGCATTCTCATCATCAAGGGCGGTCATGATCAAGAGCACAAGAAGGCACTTGCTACCGTCAACAGAGGCTACCTTGCAGACAAGAGATGCAAATGCTGCCGGATCCTAGCCGTCAGCCGTGGCATCGCCGATCTTCTTGGCGGCAACCTCCTGCATGCCCTCAATGTTGTACTCACAGGCAATCATGTGAGCACCAATGTGGTCCACCAGATGCGTCTGTGGTGGGTCAGAATCAGCTGGCTCAGGAAGCTTGCCGTCAATAAAATAGACCTGGGGGTCATCGCCAACAGTGTAGACTTCATGCGCAATGTACTGAAGCATGCGCTTGGTCGTCCTCATCGCAAACCTGTGGGGGATGACAATCTGATACGCATGTGTGGTCTTGCCGGTAGCGGGATCGGTCTTGGACTTGGTAAGAGCGGCCTTGAGCTTGGCTGGACCCTTCATGAAGAGGACAGACTTGTGGAAGGTGGCGAGAACAGCGCCTTGAGGGTTCTTCACGGCAACGTCGGCCATGTCCTCAAAGCTCTTGGCAACTTCCTTCTGCCTGATGCCGGATCGTAGGACCGTAACCTCATGCTCGATCCAACGGCGCTGGGTGTTGTTGGTGAGACCAGTGTCTTGCAGAAGTGCGGCGATGGCCTCGGCACTGAGAACGGACTTCTTCGGCTCGTCTGAAGCTGTGTCCGGCATCTTGAGACAGTGGTGTAGGTAGTTACCTAATAAAATGGGGCCAATTGGTTAGATCAGGTCACGCTCTCGGAAGTGCCTCGTGGGTTGCTGACGGCCAGCATTAAGACTAGCACTTTGAGCAAGCATGCGAGGCGTGGAATGCTGTTGAGAGGGGAATTGGGATACCTACCTGGCTTTGAAGTTGTGGGAAATGGAGGCTGTAGAGCAGAGGCAAGCAGAGAGGCTTCTGTTGGTGGTGGTTGATGATCAAGGTTTGATGGAGGGGAAATGTTTAGACAGAAAGAGGTTTAGAAACATAAAAAGAGAAGTGTGGGGTGCAGAGGAAGGCGTGAAAGATTAAATAGGGCCCCACGATAGCGCCAGCGATGACAAAGTGAGGTATGTTGTGGACCGCCAGCGAAGGCTGCCGACGACTATACCTCACGATGTCATCTGTGGTATGTTCAACAAGGTGTTTATAGTCGTATGCGATATCCGCCTAAAGTTTGGCACTGAACGCGAGGCTAATATTAAAGGGGCTTCTAAGGGCTGCAGGGTATCCGCGAAAGAGGTATATCTACGCGGCAGATGAGAAGAGGAAGAAAAGAATGCATCGCTTTGGGATGGAAAAGCTGGAACAGATGGTGTTTTTTTTTTTAAACCCGTGCTTACCAGACAAGCAGTAAGCAGGGAATAGGCTGGTCCTTCCTGTTGAGTCACAGGAATACTGGCTAAAGGGCAGAAACGGCCTAGTAGTTAATAGGGCAAAAGGCATTCACATTAGCGAGGTTGGGTTGTGACTTCCTGACACTGTTCAAGTTGCCTTCTGTTCCTGGACATGCTAAAAGTGCTCATTAGTTCTGCCCGGCAGCTTTTCAATCCGCAAAGATTGGTAAGCCCGTTCCTTTGGACAAAGGCTGTCTGGAAGAGACACTACTGTCCGACGTGGTCTTCCCTTGGGAAAGGCCTCCTAATTTCGCCGTGTGGTACCAAAAATAGCTGAGAGATATGGGCATTAGTAGTGGGCTATAATAAAAATTGAATACCCTCATGCGTCTAAATCTGTTTATATGACGCTTCCGTATACGTATACCACATAGAAGGCACCACAAAGAATAAAGTTTATGCAAGTGGGCCTGGGGCATGGCGTAGAGAGGAGAAAGCATGAATATTGACAGCAAGCTTCATTCTAATACTAGCCTGAAAGGTCCGTTTCTCTTTTATGCTAATCAAGGAGTCTCGCTTAGGATGTTAATGCGGAGGTGTGGCAGAAAACAGAAGATCGTGACTCATTGTATGCGCTTTGTCCTTGTGTCATATCCTACACTCTATACTAGATTATACCAGACAATACGTCCGTACTTGGGATTATCTCCCACCTTTTGAAGTTCCAGCGCCAAATTCTCCTAGCACATTGCCCTCCTTGATCCGTAAAGTAGATGTCATAACCCTGAAGAAACAATCAAATATGCCAGTAGATCATTAGGTCTCATTTCCCCTTCTCTTGCCCCTTGTCCTGAAGAGTTGCTACCGGAGGAGCTTCCAGCGCTATAACTTGAAGTGAACGACGATGGTGAAGAAGCTGTCGAGGGGCTGGAAGCTGAAGATGGAGACAGATTTGTCTTTCCGGAAAGACCTAGAGCCTCTGCTGCTTCTTGGGGAGAGGCTCGCTTCCTCTTCTTGGTTGAGGTAGTCGCGTTCTTGCTACTAAGGTTGTTGGCAGGTGTTGTTGTGGTGCTCGTACTGGCTGTGGTGTAGTCAGGAAATTGGGGATAGTAGTAGTATTGGTAGCCTGATTGGGTCGGGGTCTTGTCACCGGATGACATTGTTTCCACACGAAAGACGGTTTCTCGGAGAGTTTGGGAGTATCGACTCTTTGGCACGAAGGGGATCGGAATGAACTGGGTTGAGCCCATTAATTGGTAATTGGAACTATGCGTCGGTCTCTGCAGGATATTGAGAAGCCACCTCGAGAAGCCACGCTACGCGCTGAACTCGTGGTCGGCAGTGACAGCGAGGGCGGTCAGGTTGCAAACAGGCGTCGAACCACTTGTAACAATTTGCTTCGATACATCAATACAATATATTGAAACGATGCTGTATTCGTCAATCAATACCTAGGTAGGCGAAAGAATGTGGTATTGAACTATGCAAGAAATGCCCCCACTAGAAGGCTATGAAGACAACACGGAGGTTAGCGGAAGAGTCTTGGTAAGGCTGTAGGACTGAATTATAGAACAGGAATGCAAAAAGGGAGGGGAGAGAAAGTCATGGGTGTTCGGTTTCAAGTCGCATTTAAATATATTCCTGGTCTGACAGTCATGTGCTAGATACATGGAGAAGAGCGCAGCTTGTTATTGCCTGTCGGCGTATTTATGGGAAACGGCCATATTGCAACACCACACATAAAGGATCTGGGTATAGAGAATTCGGGTACCGCGTTCTACGCGTCTTGGTACCTTTGTTTATGCTATCTACATGTCACTCTGCCGGCTACCTAGGCGCGGTACACCCACGTAGTCACGAGAGACTATTATAGTACTCGGCGTGCACCTATCCCTCTTGTTCTGAAACTATCGCATCCATGAGTCGTTTGTGCCTGAGGATGCTTTTGGGAAAGTCTGGAAACATGTCTCAAGAGTGATGTGGAGGTAGAGTTTTGAAGAGATCGTGAATAGCATTCTCCACCAAGGGGCTGTCAGCTCAATTGGCTGGTGCCTGGGTCGCTGAGGCGGGCTGGTTGCTGCCTGGGAGATGAGTCACCTGCCGTTATTCGTGCAGTACTCGTCTGCTGGTAGTGCCGCTTATGCAGCGGGTTTCTGACAGGCGGAATGGCTTGGGTCACATCCATGGATAATATAATGGCCCAATATCATAGATGGATACCTGATTAGACTCACCACGTACTCCCTCCTATTCTTATCGATGTTACCATGGGGGATGGAGGGCGGAAAATCAAAGAAGGGTCGACAACCACGACTGATGCCAATGCTCGTGCTTGTCTGTATCGAAGTTGCGGTTGTTGCAAGCAAGCCTGTACTGCGTAAAATCGTGCCTTGCTAAATAAATAAAGTGTCGGCCTTGGGCTAGCCACTTGTGTGCCTCAACAAATGTAGGTATATTATTACAAAGGGATTGTTGAAAATCATCTGTGCATTGCATGATCTTTCAAGTACAGCTTCAATGGCACTATCGTGGGGCCTATTTATAGCGCGGGAGGCGCTAGGAGAACACACCTCCTTAACTGGAGAGAAACACCAACTATCATGGTACATAACATCTAAGCATTACAACTAATAGTAATGTTTATGCTTGCCTGCTTCGATAAGCAGTCGCTTCCTTATTCACAATGTCGGGGATAGTACAGAGGCCCAAGCCGAAACCAAACACGATGCTCGAAAACCACAATGAACCATCAGGGGCCGCCCAGCCACGTCAAAACGCCAGTCCAAAAAATGATACAGTTCTACTTGTTTTGTTTTCAGTTGATCTTTTGTCGCCTTCCTTCTCATTCCTTTCCAGCATCACAATTGTTACACAGGTTGGGAGGTCTATATGTGTTGTCTTTGGGGAAGGCGAAGGAGTGCGGGCCGTCACCAAGGCCCGTTGCAGCAGCCAGATCCTCACTGGTCGTCCGATTTATACCTTGGGGAACCGATTGGGGGAGGGGCTGGACTATTATTCTCGTCCCCCATCCCAGGCTCTTCTGGTCTCGGATGCACAAGCATTGTGCCACCCGGGGGAACAGGCACCCTGCCCGGAAGACTCTCTCCCTTCAGCACCTTGCCAATCTCATCGCGATCCAGAGTCTCATACTTGAGCAACGCTTTTGCCAACTTGTCCAGATCCTTCCTGTTGTCTCCGAGCATTGTTTTGGCCCGTTTGTACGAGACCGATAGCAATTGCCTCACTTCGTTCTCCACTGCTGCCTTTGTGTGCGCACTGAGATTCTCGTACATGTGACTGAACTCTACAGGTCCGAGGTCTGCGGACATGCCGAAATGCGCTACCATGCGGAAAGCTATCTTGGTCGCCTGTTGGAGGTCGGACGACACGCCATCGGTGGTCTTGTCCGCGCCGAAAACAAGCTCCTCGGCAACGAATCCCCCGTAGCAGACTAAAATGAGATTACTGTAGTCCGTGGCGGTCGATGAATACTTGTCCTTCTCCTGGTGGTGGGCCATGTGGCCAAGAGTCATGCCGCGAGGGAGGATGGTGACTTTGTGGAGAGTCTTGGGGTTGGTGTACCACTTTAGGAGGGCGTGGCCAGCCTCGTGGTAAGCAGTCATTTCCTTCTCCTTGGGGTCGATGACCATGGTCTTGCGTTCAGCACCCATGATCACCTTGTCCTTCGCCCATTCAAAGTCCAGCATGCTAACCTCATGCGCCTTGATCTTGCTGGCATGAACGGCGGCTTCGTTGACAATGTTTTCGAGCTCCGCACCCGATAGCCCGGCAGTCGTAAGAGCAACGCCCTCCAAGTTGACATCCTTGCCAGCCTTGATCTTGGAAGCATGGTGGTTGAGAATTGCTATTCGACCACGGACGTCAGGAAGACCCACGACGACATTGCGGTCGAAGCGGCCGGGGCGAGTGAGAGCCTTGTCTAGAAGTTCCGGAAAGTTGGTAGCAGCGAGAATAATGACGCCACTGTTCTGTTCGAATCCGTCCAACTCGGTGAGGAGTTGGTTCAGGGTTTGCTTGACGTACGCCGCGTCTCGAGAGTTGCGACGTCCGCCTATAGCGTCGAGCTCATCGATGAATATGATAGACGGGGACTTCGACTTGGCACTGTTGAACAATTCGCGGACACGCTTGGCACCGACCCCGACGTAGACCTCGTCAAACTCACTACCAGACATGTAAAAGAAGGGGACGCCTGCCTCTCCAGCTACGGCGCGGGCGAGGAGCGTTTTTCCGGTTCCAGGGGGGCCAACAAGAAGGACACCCTTGGGTAGTTTTCCGCCAAGGGTGTTGAACTTCTCCGGATTCTTGAGGAATTCGACTAGGTCTTGGAGTTCCTCCTTGGCTTCGTCACATCCATGCACATCGTTGAACCGAGTCTTTTGGGCTTCAGCTTTGACTTCGGGTTGACCACGGCTGCCACTTCGCTTGGGCAACATGTTGAGACTGTCAATCAACATGGTGACCACAATCAGTGATAGATATGTGAACAGCGCAAACCAGGCGACAAACTTAATCCACTTAAACACTAGGCTGCTAGTTGTCTCATCGACGCGGACATGCAGAGGTCCTTGCTTAGAACCGTCACCGGTGGGCATGTTTGCGACCCCGATGTTGCCACCGCGAGATTGGGCCGCAACAGCTTGGCCGGCAGCTTGGAGCTGAGCCGGAGAGAATCCACCGTGAGCGGGGGCCGAGTTGTACTGGGAGTCTCCGCCATACTGAGCTGCCTGAGCCGCATTATTAGGGCCCTGGGCGGGGTTCATCATGGCAAGGGCGCGCTGGTACATTTCATCGCAAGAGGGATTCCTGGCGAAGTGCCCTGAGCTGTATCGTTCCATCACAATCTGGGGCATGTTGGCCGTCATCAGCATTGAGTAAAAGCTGCTCTGGATGGAGGGACTCTCGGGGTGGCGATTTGCCTGCTCCTCCATTTTTGCAAGGAGGCTACGAGAGACACCTCCGGTGAAGGTCCTCGCATTAAGTCGGGTGACTGAGTATCTTGTTCGGGAGAGCAGGGAGGAGCGAGTCGACGGGCGGAAAGCAGAGACGGTGCCGAAGGATCTAGTAGTTTGTCTTGTAGGAGATCCAGAGGAAGCAGCAGACTGAGCGACGGGCATAAACCGGAGCAGTAGAGGGTTCACGGCGGCAATGGCGAATGGCGACAAGACAGGTTGGCGGCGGGGCAGTATTTGAGACGACGGTTGGGGAGGCATCGCAAGGGATTTCTACAATGACGGAGATAGTTAGAACTAAATGTGATACGATGATGGAGGCTCGATATTGGAAATGTGCTAGGGTTGGGGAGCAGCGGTGGTGAACTTACGGCGGGTGCAGCCGCGAAGGACCGCCAGAGAGGGAGAACGCGGACAGTCAACGAACTGGCCAAAGCTGGTATTATTGTCGGCCCCATTGTGAAGAGAGAAGAAATGGCCGGCTTGATTGGCAACATGAGAGGGTGCGCCATCGTGAGGGACAAGAGCGGGATGCTCGACCCTCCGGCGAAGTGGGAATGATGTGGCCGACAACTACTCCGACTTGGTGAAGGTTGAAACTCGGAGGCAAAAAAAGTTGTCAGAATTCACGGAGTCGAGGTCTGTGGACAGACTTGAGATAAATCAATTCAGCTCAATGCCAATGGAGATAAGTAATGAGCGGTGATGGTGATAGGGCAGTCATTTAACAGGTCCCTAACTATCATGGTGTTTTGTCGTGAGCCTTCAAGAGGGGAGGGGAGAAGTGTGGAAGATTAGCACCAGTTTATGATGTGGCCTTCGCTCCAAAGTAGGCAAAAGATGCCATCATCGCCTCCGGTCTTTTCTCTCTGCGGTTTGTTGACCAATGACGGCCAAGCAACACTAGTCGGAGGAGTGGACGAGTCCCGTGACCTAGAGTGGCAAGTTCACTCCGAGGCCGCTGGCAACTTCATGGCCTTAGTCATCGATCTTCCAAGGAGGTCCGAGCCAATGGGAATAGTTGCAGCCAGCTGCTGACTGGCATCCAACAGCCTAAGCATACATCCTCTTCTTTGCAAAAGTCACATTTTTCTTTCTATTTTAACTAACCATTGTCTTCCACAATGCTTGCTCTTACTCTCAAGGCCGAGTTATCAGGGTTTGTACCCGAGGAGTGTTTGGTCTGTGGTATGTCGAGACCAAGCTGACATGTATGTCAACAGGGTGACCAACCTACGCCCAGATGATACCCCAGAGAACCCCTTCTGGTATACCTTCAAGGTCGAGTGCACATCATGCCGAGAAACACATCCGAACTGGGTCGGTGTCTCGAGATTCGTATGTGTTCTGTCGAGGAACTAATCTGTTCCCCAAACCCATCCATTTCTTTTTGTAACACATTTTTAACGCCGAGCAACAGGAAATGAACGAGATGAGCGGTAGTAGAGGCGAGGCAAATTTCGTATGGAAGTGTAAAAACTGCAAGAGGGAGGCCTCAGCAACTATTAAGGCGGCACCTGCTTCCTACGAGGTTGCTGAGCCTCCAAAGAAGGTCAAGATCATCGAGCTTGACTGCCGCGGGCTTGAGTTCACCGAGTTCAAGCCAGAGGTGCGACTTTCCTGTTTATACAGGAGCCCTGGATATTTCGTTTAGGTCCCTTCTCAATACTAACTTTGGTTTCACAGGGAGAATGGCTGGCCCAGGGAACGGACTCGGGTACCAAATTCACTGGCATCGAGCTAACAGACGGAGAGTGGTTCGACTACGACGAGAAAGCTGGCGATGAAGTCAGTATCAAGGAAGTGGAATGGGACATTCGAAGGGCATGAATAAGGAAAACAGTCCCAGCACCAGGTGGATGCATATACCAACAAACTCGAGAATTATGTGCATCGAACTCGGACACATACAAGATTCCCAAGATGGGACTCCTTTGTTAGTGTCGAGCACCTCCTTGGAACCGGTAGTACAATAAATATACCAAGCTCGCTACAAGCGCTGTCGACGTGCTTGAGGCCTAGAGATTCGTGCCTTGCGAACAAATCGGTGCTCGCTGATATCAAAGCTTACTTAGCAATACCTACGTAGCTGTGGGATCAAGACTACACCACAGGCGATGATATTTCTCATCCGCCGTCGGGGTTTCAGCCCATCTGTTAGGCTCCCCGCGCCCGGGTTTATGCCTTGCTTTCATCGCGACCAATACCCCGGAAGCCAATAATAGGACGCCTTACGGACGTCTCCCCTATAGTTCCGACGCTCGCGGCACGCTTCGGGGCTGGCGTCTTACAATAAACACTCCCCAACCTAGGATAATTTCCAGCCCTTTACGGAATCATATTCCCTACATCGGAAGGTGGCCCCACTTCTTGGGATACATCACTTTCTCCACGGTAGATCTGCCGGATCCCAAGCTCAGGTCTCGTATTTGGTGGCGCTCCTAGTAGGGGAGTTGGCTGGATCTATCCTTTAGACGGACAGATACTATCTTCATTGTCGAAGCCTAGTAATCAATGACAGCCCGTAGTAATGGAGGGTGGCATTCGGGAAAATAATGATGCCATACTATTACGCAGAGACTTCAGACCAATAGCCGGACGAATGGCGTGAAGTCTTTGGTGGCACAAGTGAACCTATTGGAGATGAGGTCTCGTATCATGTTTGCCATCCCAGCTCCCCTTCTCGAGGTAGCTTGCCATGTCTGCTACCCAGACTAGCTGTCAATGGCCACCACATCCCGCCGATTCCAGCCATCAAGCAGCATCCGACGTCAATACCCCCCTCCCTCATGCAAGAGAATTCGGGCCCGAATATGCTCCGCCAGTAGGCAGCCTTACCAGCCTCCTGCATCCCCTTGGAGTCGCAGCTCAAGAAGCCCATCACCGATCCACCAGACCATCCGAAATGCACGTGGGAACGATTTCCTGCAGCTAGTATCCAAAAATAAACCACCCTCTTCAGCATGCAGCATGACGATGGAGGCTATTGCTCCGCAACGAGAACGTACAAGACTGCGAGAGCTGAAACCCACCTGGCTACAAATCTAGCCTCCCAGCGCATTCACCCCCCTGCCAAACTGCTTCTAGGCTTGAACCTACTAGTCGCAAGGGCTTGAGCCTCAACAGGGAGAATTTCAGACACGGGTCTGTTGCCCCCGAGTCCGAAAGGCGACGAAGCTGTTCGTGTTAGAGAAGGAAATATCTCATTGGTTCAGCTCAGATCAGAAAAGGTTTTGCCGTCTAGTTGCGGTTGCTATCCAACCGTAAGGCCGAGTCAAAATCACGGATCGGGATGTTGAACTCTTCGACGGCTATAAGCAGAGAACCATGTACCCTCCCGTAATTCCGTGCTGGACACCGTCAGTCACCGGTCCACTTGCTGCCGTGACGTGGGCGCTTTCCTATACGCTTGGCAACATGGCCCGAAAGCAGCCGGATTATGAATGAATTACCAATTCTCCATTCATGTTTTAAGCTACGGCTGTTCACATTCATCAGACGCTTATTGGACTCGACCCACATCGATCATTTAGGATTTGTTCCATAATGACACACATAATGCGCCCAGAAGTCATTAGGGAAGTATTATTTTGTGATTGCCAGCTAAAGAGACGTCTCTGACTAGGTGATATCCCTGGAAATATCCTTGAAAATATTTCCCATCAAGCAGCATTTCTTACCTCAACAAGAGTCTTTCCTCAAAAACCAAGCACCGTTATTGCTGAGTGGCCACTTCGGCGGCTCGTGTCCTGTCACAGCCCTCAGGCGGCCACCCTGTGGTACAAACCACTCAATATCCTCCCCATCGTTCCACGGCATTGTCTAGCATCCTGTGTTCGCTCGCGTACTTGACAAAGTTATTGGGTCCGTCTACTGGAGCGGCTGGGGTGGAGCTCTCGTCAGGTCTTCCAGACAATTTCCCTGCCGGATGCCAGTGCTGCTGTGGCTGCCAACTATTTCGAATCCGGAAGCCCATTTTGACAATGGTGCCGGGGTGGGGCGAGGGCTAGGAGGCAGGTGGTGCCTGGATACAACAGTGACGCATAAAGACATGATATTGGGACACTCAGATGCGAGTATACATGACGCTGAGAAACAAAGAAATTATAAACCCGTCCGACGAGAGATTTAGAAGCCCCAATCCCAACATATATAGCCGACCGGCCGACACATGTCTGTCTCAGGGATGTCTGGACTTTCCAACAGAGACTCGGCTGCTTTTTGGACTTGTCTCCACCGAGGCATTCCTGAGGGGAAGGGGACACATTGTGAGATATTAAGACAGCACAGGCCAGCTACAAAGGGAAAGGCGGAAGACCGTGTATGATGTTACCTCGCGATCCAGTGGCCAGAAATGTTTCTCTCCGGAAAACGCAATCATCGCGTCCCTCAGCTCATTCAACCATTGTCGGCTCATTTGCCTTCCATCTCGGCTGAAACAGAGCTGATCTACCAAGCTGAAGGTTTTCGGGTCCATTTCTCACCTTGAAAGCCGTTGCCCCGATTGCCCCTATCTGCGACATCTGACGACTGTGTCTACACCAAGCAATGTGGAGGTGACTCGAGGGGAATGGTGACTAGAGAGAGTTGCAGAAGAACAATGGAAGGTGGGAAGGTGGTCATCCGGCAGGACGTCGCTCTTTTCTCACACATAATAATCATTGTCATTCTGCGTTTCTTCGGCATTCTACATCTGCAACCGCCAATCCAGCCCAAGATTTTCCGCCGGTATCAAACGATTCCCGTGCCTAAGGTGGGCTGCCGCGGCTAGGCGCATTGGGGAGGGGGAGGTGTTGCCAACAACAGCGGGATACAAACTCACGGTTTTCCTCCCTAGCTCTACCTATTTACCCTTGTCTAAAGGGCTGCAAGCCGCTCTCCCCCGCTCCCCAGCTGTATCGTGATTACGAGCCGAGCTATTCTCGTCCTCCGCGGGGAGGCGCAGGGATCGGTCGCACACGGTCTCTTGGCCTGGGCTTCCGCTTCCTGCTAGTGTGTATGCGTGGATGTCTTCAAGTTTTTTGTGTACATCAGCTTGCGCGCACATCATATCCCGACACACATATTCCCGGTGAGGCAGGTGGCAACAGCCCTGAAGACACACACATAAAGAGAGAGGGTGACGGAGACGGTGGGAGAATACCCCCAAGACTAGCAAAAGTCTTGCAACGTGACGACCGTCGCCCGGAAAACCAGAAATAGTCTGATGTTTCCCGGACTGGCTGTTGTGTCGCGGTGAGCAGACTTGTATGATAGAAGGACAAGGCGCGGCAGTATATATTATTTGACGGGAGACATATATCGGATTTCAGAGACGTGTCTCTCCCTCCGCTTCTTGTGAGAGGACTACTACTGCTCGTGGCCACCTCTGCACGCACGTATCTACTCAACACACACCTGCGTTGCCTGACCTATCCGGCGCATCCCGTTTGCGAAAGGGATTGTGTGAGAGTTGCTTTTCTCTGTCTTTTGCCCTCCTCTTCTGTGTCTTGTCTCCTGTTCCATCACATCTTTCGCTTGCTTGATTGCTAACCCGTCGCAACCAAGGATCTAGGAAATACCGCAAGGCTCTATCATTGTATCTACTGGCTACTGGGTCTACCAACTAGCCCATCAGTTCTCTGCTGCCTTTCAACATACTCTTCCCCGGGAAGGCTTCTGGGGTAGATAAACTAGTCTTGTCACCTATCGCTTCATTTCCAAACACGGGATACTCGTTTGTCACACTCGCTTGCTGCTGCCGACGAAGAAAACAATCTGGCAAACAGGAGCCAACATCGTATTTGGCTGTCAAGGGCTTGGAATAATATGCCAATCGAAATACGCGGCCCCTGGAAACAAGGAACGAGAACCCCAATTTACTAGAATCGACTAAGCCGTTATCATCGCAACCACTTTGATATTGCCAACGAAACCAAGCAACGACCTCGTTACCTTCCCACCGGACGCACGAGTATCTATTGGAAAGGATGAAAAGGAAATTTAAAGAAAGGAGTGGGAGTGACGAGCATTGCGAGTGTCCTTTCGAGAGCGAGGACGGAGCTGTTAAACCAGCCTCCGGCGAGGATGTATTTCCGGAAGACAACTCAAGTACTGTCGGTACTCTCGGGCTGCCCAAGAATGCGACATTATGCATACATGGGTGTCGAATGAACTTCATGAAGGGGCTCGCTCCAGGGGTGACCACACAGGATGACGACTTTGACGTGGTCTGCGAGGAGCTCTCAGGGAGCAATGGATCGATCGAGAGGCTATGGGATCTATATTGCTGCGACTTCAATCCATGCGGGGTATGGATTAATCCAGCTGGAGGGCCGGGACAAGATCGTAAGTTGAGTCTGCTGTTGGGGGGCTTAGGGATCCATACAAGGACAACCTATGTTGGAGGAAGAGGACTGGAATGTGAATTAAGCTAACAACACCGCTTGTTTGCTTGATCGCGCGCAGCAAATGTTGGCCTCATAATAAATCGTTGTCAGGAGTAAGCGCACCTACCATCTATGATATAGCACGCACAGTTCGCACAAACTACTAGACACCGTTGCATGTCAACTGACTTCCGCGCAACGTAATAGCATAGGGTTCCACGAGATTCAAGACCCGGGGCCTCCATCACGAGAGCACTGCAGCTCATGGTATACCGCCCAGGCGGAACGCGACACATTTTCCTGTCAGTCTCTAGGCTCTGGAGATGGATCCGATGATGATGGCGAGGTAAGCGTTATGGGCGTGGGTCCGGAAAGTGGAAGTCCAACTTCAACATCAACACCAAACAACGGCGCAAACTTGCAAGAGCCGTCCAGTTCCTACGATGCCACCACGGGCAGCAGAACCAATGGGGAAGAACCATCCCCGGGCGAGATACCAACGTCAGCCAAGATCGCCGCCTCAATATGTTCCGTGCTCGGCTTGGTCGCTCTCGTATCCGTCATAATGTTTCTAGTACAAAAGCGGAGAAGAAGCGCCCCGTACGTGCGCAACCTCAGAGATCACATAAAGCATGGGCCCTCGCTGTCGCAGACGGACTCGCCGAACTCGATATCGCCCACGCCGCTTATCACGCCGACAAACTCTAACACGCTTTCTCCGCCGCCGGGAGCCGCAGCAGCGCGGCCTACAAGCAATGGAAGCGGCGCCTTCTCCATGGCAATGGCTATGGCAAAGTCTAGGTCCAAGACTAGCCTTGGTGGCGATCACAGGGGAAGCAGCGCTTCCACTACCCTTACTGGAGGCGGAAACGGTCCACTCACTCCTCCCCTCCGACTACGGGACAGAAGAATCCTTGCTGTCCCGAGCATTCTTAGATCTGCACCGAGCAGTCCACGACCGGCTCCTACCCCAAGGCTGCAGCAGAGAACGTTCCCCACGGCGCCATATTGCGCGCCCACGACGAGTAAGCTCGTCCCTAGGCATGAGAGGACGCCCAAGATATATATTTCCAAAGTGCCATTCCTGCCGTCTGTCGGGATGGGCCTTGTAGATGTGGGGTCAGATCGGGACGAAGAGACGGTGCCAGTGGCTGCTGAGAGGGGCAAACGAGAAGGGAGAGAAAGCAAGGGAAGCGATGGGAACGGCGTGGTAAATGGGGTGAGTTTGCATGGAAACAGAAACGGGCCTAATGACGAGAACAACGTCTCGCCGCCTTTAAGCCCACGTAGGCCACCCCGGCCTCATGAGAGTATGCTCGAAATTCCCGACCTAGTCAGCCCGATGAGTCCTACGCTTCCTCAGAGCCAATGTCGAGGCCAGGGACAGTCTTCAACCCAAGGTATTGCCATCGCGACTGGTCCATCATCACCACCCTCATCAGCCGTTGTTGGTTCACCCCAGGTGCGACAACGACAGGCCAGCGCAGCGAGCATTGCATACCCTCCAGCAGTGTTAAGTCATCCACCATCCCTCATCGCTCCAGGAATGATCGGTCTAGCCATCTCGGATCCGGAAGCATTGAGTTTGATCGGCGAGCTCAACGCACCTGCGCCCAATCCACCGCCGAACAGGGCGTTGCCGGCAACGCCTTCGGGCTCGGCAGGTAGCACGGGAGGGAGCCCCAGGTCAAGCGGAAGTCCAAGAAATCTACACTCGACTGCGAAAGGGAAGATGACCTCTGGAACCGAAGACGCAAATGATAGCCCGAGGAACTCATCACCCTGGAACTCGAACACCAGGCCCTCTCCAATGGGAACCATGGAAAGCTCCGCGGGTACAGCAGGGAACGGTCACGAAAGTAAAAGTGGTCATGAGGCCGCAAACACAAAACCCGGCGCCGGATCCGAGGTCACCGTCAAGATTGCACCCTCGGTGAGGGAGGAACGCGGCGTCATTGTGATTCCCGCCGCGCCACCTAGTCATGCACATTCCAGTGTAAGCTCAATCATAAGCAGCCTCGTCCCAGCACCGCTGAACACCGTAGCTGAAGTTCCATCCCCCACGTCTCCCACGTCTCCCATGATCATACCTGGTGGGGTGGCGACGCCGAGCAACAGGGAGAAATCCGACACCCCAGTCGACGACTCAGCACTAACAGCTCCCAAGAAACTCGACTTAGATCCCACATCCCCCATATCCCCCCCCACTTTGCCTAGGGACAAAGACATCTTCGTGACACCCCTCTCACCTCCTCCTCAAGCAAGACTTCCTTCAAACTCATCAGCGACCTCATTGCCATCTCCAACTCCCTTGTCCCCAAGCTCCCCAGGGCACTCCCTATCCTCCACAAAATCGAGATCACCCACCAAGCCCGAAACGACGGCAGACCCCACAACATCATCAGTTCTAACCCCGACCTTGTCCCACCCAACGCCAGCAAAATCGTCAACCTTCTCGACTAGTAGTTGCACTTCAAGAAGACCAGCCAGCATCGCAATCACCGCCGCGAGCCCCAACTCTCCCGCCCCCACCCCTGCAAACTCCCGTTCCCACGCGCACAAGCCCGGCTTCGGCGCCTTCGGCGCCAACTTCTTTCGCGCGGGGCCGGGAACGGGGCCTCCCCCGGGAACACCGCCGTCCCCCTCCAGAGCGCGGTCGGCGCAATCCGTTCTCTCCTCCTCCTCCTCGTCGTCGTCGTCCTCCTTGGGCGCGAGCGCGCCTTCGAACGCCTACTCCGTCTGTTCGCCCTCCGGCACAAACTTCGACCCTACCGCCACCGCCACCGCCACCGCCACCATCACACACGCAGCGAGTACTGCTGCGACAGGCACGGCCACGGCGCCGCCTCCCTCCCCTCCGAGCACCGCAAGCAGCAGCACGCCCCGCGCGTCGGTCGCGTCCGCGGTGGCGAGCCTGAGCCCCGAGGCGAGGGAGACGCACGAGCTGACGGAGAGCTATGCGAAGAGCGTTAGGGACAGCTGGGGGAGCTGGAGCGGGACTGGGGGCGGCGGGCCGGGAGTTGTTGGGGGCGAGAATGGTGCTTCTTCTTCTGCTTCTGCTTCTGCCTCTGCTTCTGCTGCCGCCGGTAGTGGTGTTCTCGGGGGAAATGAAGAGGTTGGTGGGGGCACAGGGGTACATGGGGACGGGGGAAATGGGGGAGGAGGAGGAGGAGGCAAGCCATCGAGACGAGCGAGAGCTGCTGAGGCTGGCGGTGCTGGTGCTCCTGCAGGTGGGACTGGTGCTGTGGGGGCGAGAGAAGATGGGAAAAGCCCGAGGGGAAGCGCGAGCGGTAGGTCGGAGGTGCTTGCTGAGGATGAGCTGGAGAGATTGGCGGGGAGGTGGAAGTATGATGGTGGGAAGGAAGGATGAATGAGGAAAATAGTTGTGTGTGTGTGTGTGTGTATGTTTCATGTCTTTTTCTTCCCCCTTTTTTTTTTCCTTTACGGTTACGGTTAGTGCATAGAGAGTGGGGGAGATGCATTTTATAGGACTGGATGGAAAGGATGGGTTGGGTTGGGTTGGGTTGGGGTCAATATTTTTTTCCTCTGGGGTGAGTGGTTTGTCTTTTCTAGGATTGTATTGTTGGATGGATGGAGATGAGCTCTTGGGAAATGGACAAGACAGGACATGAGAAAGGTGGGAAATACTATACACTCGCAATAACACGCGAGGGAAAAAGAAAAGGAAACGGTCATCAGGAATACGGAAAACAAGAAACATATACCCGGATTACATGCTATATAACGTTGTTGGATAGGCAGGCAGGGGCTATATATATCAAGTCGGCAAGGAGTTTGTGTTTTTTCTCTCCTTTGTTTTCTTACCCAGTTAACTACACGTACCATTGTCACAGACCTGTTCTTATGTCACCATGTTTTCATGGACGGCCCTACAATGTTTTTTTATGTCCTATATTCATCGACGAGGATCTATTTATCTCCAGCACTAGTACTATTATCCCCTTGTGTGAACGTTTGGATTCGAACATCGTTTGTTTGGCTGGCTGGTTCTAGCCCGGGGTTTTCGTCGACAGTGGATTCAGGAAAAAAAATACGAAAAAAGCAACTTATTGACCAAACAGGAGAATTCGAGTCTAAAGCTGAACCAATTACTTAGAGGCGACAATCAAAGCTACTAATAGTGCTTTGAGTAGTTCACCCATCTCCGCACATGTCTTCTTCTCCATCCAGGGCTCAGGCTAGCCAGCATTGATAAATCAGATTATCGACTGCCAGGCGGGGACCAAAGGAGACCAGAACCAGCTCAGTGACGTCTTCAGCTTTGCGGTGACAGCCCACACCTGTACAGTATCTAAGTACGCGTGTTTCGTCTCGGTTGCGTCTTGGGAACAAACCGCTCTTATCGTGAATGTTTGAATGTAGCCACCCATCGGTCGATCCGTTGGATAGATCGTAAGGCATCAAATCAATAATACCCTTAAGTTCTCTGCGATACACTGTGCTTTGTTCAGCGCTTGTGCGTTCTTCCAGAAAAAAAAAAAAACATCTCACCGGCTTATTTCCATCCCGTTTTTTTTTTCGAACCTCTTTCTTGTTTATTCCTTCTCCTCCACCGAAGATCTCACCGAAGGTAGCCCTCGCTCAACCAGGTGTTGTTTCCCCCTCGCCTTCACCGCGGGCAAGAATAGTTCCGCTTGCGAACTAGTACCGTTTCAAGCATCCGCAAGATGGATGGGTATGTAATAACTACATAATAGCTGTTTAGGGGCCCTGGTCGGCGTTTCGGCGTACGGGTGTACCGGTGTACGGTGAATTGTATGACCCTGCCGCCGCCGCCGCCGCCGCCGTCGCCGGACTTTTGAAGCTCCCAGTTCGATCGTTCAAAGCTACTATTGACCCCACAGCCACGGCATAGCCTGAGGTGTCACTACCGAGATAATCCGAGTATGGGATTTCCGGCTCCCGCATTCCCCCTTCCGTGATGCGACGAGCGGGTCCACGCAGGTTTTTTCTTATTTTGCACAAAATGCCCCAGCAAAAAAGCACAATGTATTTTGCTTCGTGGTTGAAAGTAGCGTCTACTTTCCCTTCTTCCCTCGTTCTTCTTTTCTTTGGAGCAGATATTTCTTTTTCGAAGCTCGTTGATTTTGCTTTTTCGGGATGCAGCTTGCGAAGCTAGTTGTAACGGTGCGAAACATGCTTGTTCCTTGCTCTGTCTGACTAATTGACATGTCCCCATGCTCCTACCGCAGTCTAGCGATCCCGACGAGGGAGTTTTCCTTTTTCCTAATGTAAATTGTTTGGTTTTTCTTTTGGGTTCTGCCACTTACTCCCGTTTATGTATGGTATGCAGGTAGGTGTTGCGACTTGCAAGGCAGAAGAGCATGCCAGCATGCAGGATACTTACTCCCTGGCATCGAAAAAAAAAAATCATCACCAGCCCTTCAATCTTTTGAGCCGCACATCTGTAGGTGTCAGTTATAGCAGCTGATCTCTCACAGATCATAGCTCACATTTGTGCATGCTGGCTGCTGTATCGTTGTAGCTAGTTGCTGTCTTGTCTCAGCATGCAAGACCACGGACAAGGCTGGTTTAAGTAAGTCTAGGTAGAAACCATAAAAGGGAAAGACGGAATTTTTGTACATATGGAGGTATGGGGGTACGTACATACAGAAGTATCATCAATGGATCCTACATGTATGCCCGCCCTATTCGTTTATATCCTCTCCAGGATCGATGTAGATAGTGAGTGGACTAGCCGGCCCCTTCTTCAGAGATCGAGGCAATTCGACACCAATTCTCGCCTTTGAGATTTGCATGCTATGTTAGCCGCTACATACAGGGCTGGCTGTTAGACTAACGACATACCTATGTACCTACCCTAGTCAGTCCCGTGAGTCCTTTCCCATACTCCCTCCGATACGTACATGCATACATACACACAGACATGGATAGGTAGGTGGACGAATGGGATATGGGAGGGACCAGGATCCTCAGGTCTTCTGAAGGAGAGCAGTACAGTCACATGTGAGGGAAGACCAAACTAAAGCAGACGGAACTGCGCTCCGATCACTTCAGGTAGCATCGGTAAGGAAGGAAAAGACGAAATAAGACACTTAAGAAACCGGACACTTTCAAAGTTTCATCCTACATCCGTCCCATCAATCTACTATTCATACCACCTACCTAACTAGGCATGTATATGAAGTGATTCCCGATGTCGTGGCTAAAATGCATTCATATATGCATTCATCCTAGAAAGGGAAAGACTAACGGTGCTTTTTCCGCCATAAGCACCTCGGAAGCATATTTATAACCATTCTCGCCCATGGCTGCAGCAGCCAGCAGAAGAAACACTCCGTCCAACTGAAACAAAAACGGGACGAAAAACAAAGCCCGAAAAGAAAAGAGAGCTCGTATGCACAGCAGCGCCACCTCCTGCATATGATTCGATGGTGATAGTAAACCGAGCCGTTCTGTTACGTCGGGTATGTAAGGCACAGACTTCCGCCCGACAGGTATGCACTTTCTAGCACAGCAAGTGACACCCTTGCATGCATTTGCAGTGCATCCACGTAAACCTACATACACCTACATAAGGTAACTAACACCTATAGCAGACAAATCGGGATCATGGATATCTCTTAAAGATCTTCCTCCCATCTATCTATACTATGCAACTACATGGCAGGGATGGGATAAAGCTACCCAGTCCAGCCCGTGGTGTCCAAGTAGCACTAGTTTAACGGACCAAAACATCCTGTCTCCTACGGTGTATAGTATATACTAAGTTACATGCTTACTCATTCAGGTAAGGGCGACCTTGGATTTACCGTCGGTGTGGCAAAATATAAACATCTTCCCTTTGGGATTTTACTCAACGACCCCACTTGCTTGCACTTTCGAAAAGCACACGCAAACGAGCACGGCTCGACTGTTACCGTTGAGGGCAAGACACTAGGGATTATCCCCCCCCCCTCCAGAAGGAACATCTCACGATCTCTACGACTAGAGGAAACCTGGAGCCTATCGGACGGGACTATTGGCTTCACTGGGCAGTCAAGGGCTCGGGGGTGAAGGGTAAAGCCCCTGTGTACAAACAATACATATCAAACGCGGGTATTGTATAGAAGTAGGGGGCTACGAGGGTGGCAATAAACAATATTAAATTGCAACAAACAAAAGAACAGTAGAAAGGCAACACTCGTACGTATAGCGTCCTGCTATAGATTCACACAAAAGAGACGGAAAGAAAGATGTTCTTTTGCTTTTTAGTGATACTCTCTGCCAAGTACTGCATGATAGATCCATACCTCCATATAGACAAGGGCTACGACAGCGGCCGCAAGGGTATCTACTAGGGTTAGGAGCGGGGTATCATTATCGCTGTACTGAGCAAGGGCAAGTATGAAGAAGATATACGATTGGGTGTCCAGGATATGCAGGGATTGAAAATCAACAGAAGGAAAATGGAAATTTGTACTCCTTTCTCCGAGAAAATTGATGTTTTGGGGTCCAGTATGCATATCAGTAGAACCACGAATCCGGGACTCCCTAGTATACTACTTTGACTAGCACTACTATTTAGAGTACGAAAATTACACGCTAACTGACCTATAGAGATTTGTAGGTACGCTTGACATGTACTGGCAGAACGGGGTACGTATCCCTTGATGAATCGAGGAATAACCACGAGAAGGTGCATTGGATCCCACGAAACCAGCATGCCAAGCATGCCTCGAATCATTTCCAAGTTTCCCCCCCCCCCCCCACCGACGCTCATACAGTACACCCCACCCTTCGCCCTTCGCGTAGTTAGGTAGCCACAATGCATGCAAAGCGCACAATCCAAGACACGGGGCACGAAAAGGAACATACAGTACTACTCACTGTGCAGCAGCAAACACTAAGTAAGCTAAGCGATCCCGCGCTGCAGGCCAGATCTCTCGGCTTGCGTAGAAAGCAAATCCAGATGATTGATACTCGATGTCTCTCTCTCTCAGCGCCATGAATACCTTGGAACTGACGACGACATCGTGATGTTATTCCCACCCTCTCTCCTCCCCCCCCCCCCCCCACCGCGCCGTCTTCTCAAACACTGCCCGCGTTGGACTGCGGAGCGGGGACGTCGGACCGCGAGCACTGTCCGAGGCGCGACGCTGCAGTTGCTTTCTATTGACGAGTAAATCTACGGAACCGGGGAATTCGGAGAAAAGAAAGAAGAAGCTCGGGGTTTCTCCCTTTTCCTCGCGAAAAGCGAACAAAATAACTACCTCGAACGGCAGCTGTGTATTTTATGTACTGTAGTTATGTGATTCCATCCTTCGAAGCGGTCGTAAACTACGTAGGTTCGTCTCCCGGTGCTCCGTTCCCAGGACCCTACCGCCGGGTGCAATGTCGCTGAAACACCGAGCTGGAAACCGTGCGAGATCGGATCGTACGAAGAGCGATTGGGCTGCTCTCTTTTATCGGCCCCTCCGACGGGTCTCTCCGGTATCGGCCCCTCCGGACGGGATTGTTGGAAGGTTCCGGGCTTGAACGTGGTAATTTCGGGGGCCGGAGGGCTGGCGAGGCGCTAGCTACACTACAGTAACTAGTCCTTTGCTTCTAGATATAAGTTGCGAGGTAGAAAGTGGAGCCCAGTATGAAGTGACAGGAATCACTTGGCTAATTCCCTTTCCCTACATAACTACGTGACCATATCCATTGAGCACGGTGGGGAAGCACATTGGTTCTAACATCAAGACGGGCCAGGATAAACGCATCGGACACCCAATGGCGCAAACGATGGGGCTGAAAGAACCGACAGACGAGGCCCGGGCCGTGGGGGTAACCAGCGGCACTTCTACGCTCGTCGGGCCCCGATTTTCCATCTTAGGTAGAAGGCGTCAAATGGAACTGCGAGGGGAGCTCAGTGGGGAAGGGGAATATATATGGGATTAAACCTATGCTATGGGAGGCGGGAAACGAATGTGGCATGCAAACCAGCTCGAGGAGCTCGCTCGGCAATATTCCTCTCTGTCCGACAGGGATTTGCACAGCTACAAAGCTAGTACTCTGGCTTGCTTGCTCCGAGGGGGAGGTCGCGAGGGGCGGTCCCAGGCCCGACGATACGGCGATCTATTTACCGGTCTTTCCATCGGTGCACCAGCAGCAGTAATCCGCCAGTCCTTCCAGCGGGCTCTTCACTTGTTCTCTGCCACTGCCGAGGAGAATAAAGGGGTGGAAGGGGAAAAAGATGAGGGGAAGTATGAGGGGCATTACTACTGAAAGGGAGGGGGGGGGGGGACCAGAAACATGGCAAGGGTCCGGGCCGACGTCACGTCACCGGAACGGATTTAATAGAGGAGAGGAGGGGAGTTTCTTTGAGGGTGAGGGGAAAGCAGGCACATCCTGCTTTCGCATACGACAAGATGATGCACGAGCCTCCGTGCTATAGTCGTCGCTGTTGTGGCGGTGATCATGCCAACAACTTCCATGTGCGCGGGGTTCGGCGCCGATAACATTTCACTCCATATCGATAGGTCTGGTCGCTAGCCTATAACCGCCTGGTCATTTTCCAAATATTGAGATGCATCTCTAGCGCGTCTATTGCACGTCTCTTGCAGGGGGGGGGGGGGGGGGGTGGTGGTGCTGCTCTCTTGCCTCGGAGCCGACAGCTCCGTATATCCTGTCCTGTGGCAGGATCCAGCCCCCATCGTCAAGTTGGATTTTCGGGGCACTTCTCATAGGGGATAGCTAGCAATCCAGATAGATGACGGTGCTCTCTACCATCTAGGCTCAGCAGCTAAATGGGCGCAACCAAGACAGACAACTTGGGTTTGATGTCCTAAGTGCATGACGGGATGAAAACAGAAGCATCATCGAGTCGTGGTAGATAGATCATAGAAGACAATCCCGAGACCAAATCAAGGAGGCAGGGAACCTAGTGTATTCCAGATTGCAACTCTCGACTGCACCTCTCTCCCCAAGGTCGGTAGTGGTGGTGGTGGTGTTGGTGGTGTTGGTAACTAGGTGGTTGGTAACAGGTTAGCGGCTATATGCATCTACCTGCATACTATACCACCTAGCAGCCTTAATAGATCGGATGGGGGTATGGTGGGCGTTTAAAAGCAAACACGGACTGGAAAGAAGAAGAAGACAACTCATCATTAACCGTTATTGCCGCCCAAAACCCAAAACCAATGCCTGGCTGTATGTGAGAAGTAAGCGACCTTTGTCCATCCCCCTCTCCCTTCCACGCTCCTCGCCATCAACGCCATCCAACATCACCAGCGAGCACCATGGCCCTCGTCGCCATCGCCATCGCCGCCGCCAAATGCATCGACTCTTTCATCCAGGAAGAGAGGCTGGTCTAATGTCTAAGTGATGGCCGGTGGCTTGAATGTGGAAGGGCGCCAACCGTCAGCCTACACAGACGGCGAGGAGGTCAGCCATGCCGCCATTCATGCCGGGGTCGATGCTACAAACAGGCCTGTGAATCGCAAAAGCCAGGCAGTTGCTCGTCAGGCCGGTGAAGATGGGCGCCATCGTCACAACCACCAGCTACCTAGCACCTGACGGACAGGCATCATATATCATGCATCCAAGAATTTCACCGGGAAATGGTCTCTCGCGGGAGAATTTTGTGGTTTAAACACAGCAAATGATTCAGATGGCTATCAACTAGGTGCGTAAATACTAAAAATACAGCTACAGGTATATCCCACAAACCCAACTACTCCTCGGGTTTTCTTTCCAATCCTCCCAACCTATCTCTCGTCATGTCAAATCAGATCGAGTCATCGCCCATGATTCTTTTCCCCCTTATTCATCCCACCGAGTCAGTCATAATGATACAGGTGTGTGTTTCCATTGCGCGAGTTTCCCTTCAACCCACCTTCCAAAAAAGGGTGGATGGAATAGGGAGCCCACGGTGATGCGTTGCCCACCACCTTCACCCAAAACTCGCCACAGCGCCCCTTGAAAAGCCTCCCAAATGCTCCGGTTCCAACTAGGTCGAAAGCTAAAAACAACAAACGAGACCAGAAAACACAGATTTCAATTTTTTAACGAAAGCGAGAGGAGCATCGCGAAAAAAAACACCCCCCCCGAGGGATACAGTTGGTGCTACTCGTGTCCCTGAACAAACTTTCGGTCATGAGCGGGGCATGAGCTTCATGGGGCGTCCACTCGTTGAATAGCCTCTCCCCTGCATCCCCCTCTTTTTCTTTGCTTTTGTCTTAACCTCCCATCCCCCCGACAGCTACAGCAAAACTCAACTTGCTTTCCCACGCCCTATTCACACGAGAATTAAACAAATCATATATCCCCAAGCTCGTCGCATACATTATACAACATCTCACCCCCCCATGGGCATTACTACACCGTTGATCAGATGGAAGCATCAAAAGACATAAAAGTACAAAACCTGCTGCCCGGGGTATGTAATGAGTCCGTTGCGATATGGGAAAATGCGGATGAATGGAAACTGGCAAGCCCGAAACCCTTTCCCGCCTTTCCCCCGTCCCGATGATGCGTTGTGTGATGGAACATGGTCGGCATGCGTATGAAGAAAAGAAGCTAACACAAAAGAGCAAAGTAAATCCAAAGAATGAGAGAATCACCTGGAAGAACTCCTGTTAATGATCCAAGTATTAAAACACTGGGGGCTCTCTTGTCCTAGCTGACATGCTGTGAGAAACCCGGCGTCGGTAGCTGGGTGGTGTGGTGGTAGTCGAAGAGAAGAAAGCAAGGCTTCGACGAAATTGAATACAAGCAACGGCGGCGACCATAAAATCGACCGACCGCGTCTCAAACTCGTGAGTCGTCCGTCCTGTGGTCCCGGGATGGTATCTCCTTGTGTTGGTGCTGGTAACAACGAAGCGAGCAATAAGTGGTATTACAAGGCCACGAAGTGCCAAAACAAGATGGAAAAAGAAAAAGAAAAAGAAAAAGATGCCGAATTTATTACATTTAGGGGTGTTGAGGATGATCGGAGGCGTAGAGTCGTGGTACATTATTCGTCGGCGTCGATACGGTGAGAGATGAGATGTTGCCCTGTTATGGAAAAACCCTCATCGTGGAGGTTGATTCCTAGTAGTCGCTAATTCGGCTACTCGGTAGGGGCCCGACCTCGGTGTTTTCATATCCTATCTTTGCAACTGCCCACGCATCATGGTACATGCCGGTACCCATCCCGACATAGGGACCGTTGATTGGAATCTGCATGTTGGAGACCGGCATCGATGGCTGGTATCCGGGGTACCAGTGCTGTTCATCACTCTGGGGCGCGGCTGGCTGGTACTGTTGCTGTGGTTGCTGCTGGGGTTGCGGAGGAGGTGATGGGCTGTGCTTGACGATGGGCATTTGCTGTTGCTCCGGCATGGGCTGCTGTTGAGGCATGGCCATCGCCTGCTGGTGCTGTACGGTTTCGACTGGCGAGGCGTTCTGGAGGGCATAGGTGGCCTGCTGAGGCTGGTGCGTATAGAAGCCCTCAGTTGCAGTGGGGCTCCTGCCACCCGAGGGCGAGAAGCTGTTGGGACTGCTCTGGAGAGATGCATTCATGCCGCCGGCACTGTAGGGGATGTCGAGCTGAGGACGTTCGGCTTGGTTCCTGGGCACATAGTGGTTCGCGGGCACCACGTTGGTGTTCATGGTGGCAACGCCAGGGTTGTTGTGCTCGGTTACATAGAAGGGGCCGGTGTGAGGCATCGAGGCACTGCGATGGAACTGCGGCATTTGCATGTGGTCGTGGTCAATCACGTTTCGCGGCGCGGCTGAGAAGTCTTGGGGACCGGAAATGGAACCCCTGTGGTTGAACTGTTGGCCGGCGGGAGGCATGCCGTACGAGCCACTGTGGTACATTCCGTGTCCCATCGAACCTCCATGCATCCCTCCACCAAGTCCAGGCATGGGAGCAGATGCCCACATGGTGTGGCTGCTCTTTGGCGTCGAAGGGGACTCGCCCTCGGAGTCAGTGTCGGAACCATCAAACTCGACAGCCCCGTTGACGCCGCGCTGATGAGATCTCCGTTGGTGCTTGACCATTGTCGTTTTCCTGCAGAAGGACTTCTGGCATCCTTCATGGTTGCATCGGTAAGGGCGCTTGCCGGTGTGAATGCGTCTGTGGCGGGCAAGAGAGGAAGACTGTAAGTGAGTGTTAGCCACCTGAAGCCTCCCGGCTTGCTTCACGCGGAGCTTCTCCAGGGACGCGCTCGCTGTGTATTATCATCAAAGGGCGACGTACATCCGAGAATCTCTTGCCACATCCGATATGTTGGCACATGTGCGGCTTCTCACCAGTGTGGGTTCGGATGTGCACGGTGAGGGCGCTACGTTGGATGAAGCTCTTGCCGCAGCCGCCGTGGTGACAGCTGTAGGGGCGCTCGTTGGTATGTATCCGGTAGTGTCGTTGAAGATCCGATTTCCTGTTGAAGCTCTATTGAGGGGTATTATTACTTCATGTCAGTCCGACATGTTGTGCGTATCCTTGTCATGGGATATATATGGTGTTGATGATGCGTCATGAAAGAGGAAGGGGCGACGACGACATACCTTGTTGCACTTTGGTTCCTTCCAGCCGCACATGAAGGGACGAGCCTGAGGCTCATGTTCGACCAGCTCCATGAGTTCCATTATGTCCAGTGACGATGAGGTTGTGTAGGGGAATATGTGTTCGGGGTATGTCCAAGACGATCAAGTGTCGCAGGTGTGGGTGGTGGTGGAAGGCCGGTCAGTATTATATATACCCACTGCGGTCTTGCAGGCCAGAGACGCCCTGGCGTGGTTCGAGGTGGACCAGGTGCAGGGAGCGTGGGGTATGGTGTGGTCCGTGGTGAAGGGACCCTTTCGGAAGGGAATGTAAGCGGAGACCCCAGGCTCAATGCAACACACAAGTTTCCTATGCGGTACCTCTGGGCAATGGAGACACCTGGTTTCGAGTACTCTGCACTAGACAGAGTGAGAGGCACGTTCAGGAAACGATCGGTGCGGCCTGTTTGGATGTATGCTGTGTTCTACTCACACGTCGTGAGAACTCCTACCTACGCGCTGATCTGTCGATGGACTGTGCAAAACTCCGTGTCAGCCGTTAGTTCTGTTCAACAGAACCCAAATTCCCTTCATTTCGGCCGTTTCGGCCGTTTCTGCTGTTGACTTCGAGTCGACTTGTTTCCGTCGCGGCTTACAGCGGGAGCAAAACGAGTGTATTTCCACGTCTTCCCATCACAACCAGCACTTGCAGCAATTTCAAGCATGAGAAAGCAGTTGAGCGGATTTCTCCATGTGGAATTTTCTAGAAAATTGCAATCCTTGGAAAGAACTGCGCCGTTGGGATGGAGGCTACCGCAGTGGTGGGTGTGTAATGAAGACTAAAATGGGACTACGGAACCGGGGATTGAAACTTACTGGCGTGGTGAGTACAATCTTGCGATTGCAACTAACGGCTTCTGGCCAGTGCCGAGCGTTGCTAAGGCTGGCAAGTTCGGAATGGCGTAGTGGCCTGAGTTGAAGGTAAATCCGAAAACAGGCTGAAAGCAAGTCTACGAGCTATGCACCAGCAAGCAAGCAAAAGAAAGAAGGCTGGATGGCGATTCGAGTGTTCGATGGTTGAGGAAGAGGGCAATCTTTGGCTGAGTTTCAGAAACTAGTTGTATAACCGGGTGATGGTGTCGACCTGAAAGTATGCCGATATGCAGCCAGGAAAAAAACAATGAGAATGTTGTTGTCGACCAGTTCGCTAATGTTGAGGCTGATGTTCGAAAACGGAACCAAGCGTTCTTTTCGTCCAACCCGTCTATCCACACACAATGTCTTCTTTTTACGACCGTGGAATCTTCTCTGAGTACGACACTGTTCCCTTTCGTTTTCTCTCTCGTCTTCTTGCTCGTTTGAGCTAGGTGTTGCACGGGATTTTGTGGTGATTAGATGAGCAAAGCGGCTTCACGTATCTAGTAGGGCAGGAGAACTATGTCAGTTTACAACAAGCTTGGGTGCCAGCGCTACTCAAATACGTGCTTGTGCTTTATAACGGCCGTGGCTTGGGGGAAAATCAAATGACTGTGCCACCACACACGCCGTTAAGCTGAATATGTGGGCAAGTAGTGAAGAGTGTCCCAATGAGATGAGTTTAAGGACGGGCCAAAGCATGGTGTGCTATGCTTGTTTCCACGAAGTGCACTCAAGTGTTCAGTGAAGAGTGTCACTGACGAACTCTGACTCACCTTGAGAATAAGAGCTTGAGCGAAGGTTGGCTGGCAGTGGAGATATTATGATGGAGGAGAAGGCGAGGCAAAATGGGATGAGAAAGAAGAATGGAAGTGAAGAATATCAAAAGGCGATGTGCTCTGGGATATATAAGAAGAGGTGATAAGAAAGTGGTCCACGCGGTGGAGCGGCAGGTACACACCCTCAAGAGGCAGATGCAAAGTAACGGAAACAACCTCGTGGGATGAACGTACGCACAGAAGAAGATTATCGTGGGCGTATATATAAACGCCGATGGAGGGGACGGGGCTTGGACTTGGGCCTGGGGGGGGATGGAAGGGTCGTAGTGGCTTGAAGATGAGGGTATATCGGAAGGGATATATACCTTTATGGAAAGATGAGATTTCCTGGACCAAAAGGGAAGGGGGAGCACAGGCTTCGTGTTGTACAAAGGTATACAAGCTATGTATACTTTTCGCGGGGAGGTCAGTGATCAAGCGTCCAAGAGGTTAGTGACCTAGGCACGGTCAAGATGGTCGAGGATGATCCAGAGGTGGAGAAGGCGGCAGAGGGAAGGTCCTAGACGTGTATTCTTGGCCTCGTACTCCGAGCGTAACTTTGGTTGGGTTTCGTTGGAGGGGTACTATCCTGCTGCTGCTTGCTGCAGAGCGATGGGGAAAGGGCAAGATGAAGGACGACCGAGCGCAACAAGGCCTGGTTCCGCCACAGCACAATTGACTGCAGCAGTGGCCGGAGGTTGATTGTTAGGACGAGACGTTGCTCTCGCGCGTTTGAAGAATCCTGGTGAGAGGCGGCGACGGTGCCTTCTTTGCTGTGCGTGTTGTCTCTTGTAGCTTGTTGGGGGTTTGCCAATATAGCAAAGTTGGAAACCAAAGTACGTGGGAAGTTGGATGGTGTGTTGGAGCTGGTGGTGACCGTTTTTCTTCCCTCGTGGGACGATGGGAGAGATAGGACAGCAAGAGTTATATGTATTGTTACAAATTTGATCCTCGGTGAACGGCGCCTCAAGTTGGATGGATGGACACAATGATCTCTTTTTGCTAATATTAGACAGGGCCGAGCAGATATATCCAACTGGGGTATGGGGAAACGGATATGAGCCCGTCGAGTTTTGAGTCGTGTTGGACAGCCGGTTGGAAGGAAACAGAGGGGATCCTGGGAACCCTTTGTCGAGTCTCGAGTTGGGAAGGAATGGGGATCCTGAGGTTCGAAAACCGGCGATTGAGAGCAACAGCTCGGGAAATAGAAGGAAAGAGGAAATGTTGACGACCGAGACGAAGCGTCCAAGCTGGATTCGTGCCAAAAAGAAAAGTAAGAGGAAAATCAGAGATATGACAAAGAATGTTATTTGCGATTTTTGGCTATATCCTGATCACAAACGTTTCTTTTTTCCTCTTCAACCCGCAGGTTCTCTCTTGCTCTGGTTCTCACAATAAAAAGTGGCACGGCAGTAAAAAGCTGTAAGCTCCTTGTCGGCTCTTCATCAACAGCTCGGGGGACGAGGTAAGGCAAGTCGGTGGGGGGGCTTGCTTATGGCGGTTGGTTGGGTTCAACGGTACATTTGACAAGCAGTTCTTCCCGTGATATAAAAAAATAGAAGGAAAAGAAAAAGAAAAAAGAACTAATGGTCGTGATAGGTGCTATGGGGAAGACTGCCGGGAGAAGAGCAAAACACTGTCTATCTAGGGCCGGTGCTCTCTACGACCAGTGGGCCGCTTTCGACATAGATACTGTCTAGAGAGGGGGGCCGTTTCTTCACAGGAAGACTACGGCAGGGCATCTTGCTAGGTCCATTGAATCGATCAGAAGAATGCTGTGGGGCAGTAACAAGAGAAGGAGAGGGGGAAGCCATGGGAAGAGCATGTAGGGAGGTCGAGGATACTAATTTCTCAAAAGGTTATTACAGCCGAGTGTCCTAAAAGGTACCTATGTGTACCTCTTCAGCCGGGTTTTTTGGCAGGAATATTAAGTCTTCCCCGGTTTCTCTGTCCTCCCTGATGGGTCTTACCACCTGTACCATGATACCTCGTCGGCTTTGTATCTTCGCCTAAAAAAGTACATTGGTACCTGGTCGGCTTCAAGCACAACTGGAAGGACGCTGCATACCCCAGAGCACCTCGACACATCCCATTCGTTGAAATGGGTTAAAATGGGTTACAAAAGATGTGCACGGACGTCAATGGCACGCCAAATTGTGCGGATACCTCCACAGGAAAGCAATGCATAATTTGGAAGAGGAACGCATAAAATGGGGGTATGCTCCTCCTTAGAAGGAAAAGGTACGTACTGATGGTGGAAGGCCTCGCCCGTGTCCCCTCTTCCTTCCCAGTCCAGAGCCGGGAAGCCCTAGCTCGGGTTCCTGATCCGCCAAGAGCCGGATGACAGGGGAGGTACGAGTGACAATGGTACATCTCTTGGCCGGGGTGGGCCAGCAGTTAAAACGGTTCAGGGACCGGGAAAGATAACCGGGGGGCCTTGTCCGGATTTCTGGACCAGGATTGTCCCAGTACACCCCGGAGGTAAAAAGAAAGAAAAAGCAAAAAAGATCACAAAGACAGGGACATGGACCAGGGTCCGAAAGGGGTGTATACTTTTCTACCTCGAGATGTACGTACCCGAGTACCTCC
The DNA here is from genome assembly GCA_022664585.2 of Zalerion maritima. Classification (NCBI taxonomy): domain Eukaryota; kingdom Fungi; phylum Ascomycota; class Sordariomycetes; order Lulworthiales; family Lulworthiaceae; genus Zalerion; species Zalerion maritima. The sequence goes on along the minus strand of JAKWBI020000123.1, from coordinate 40,430 downwards.
ATCCCCGTTCCCCACCGCCAGCACCACCAGAAGCAGCAAGCTCGTGGTTTCGACCGTCGCAAAGGAGCAGTGTTGCAGAAGAGACATGCAGTAGGCTGTAGCAGCAATCCGACGTCCAGCGCTGCTTCAACCACAGAAAACTCCTCTCATTTCTGATACAGGCAGCCTAGCATATGTATGTACGTACAGTATCTCATTGCTTCCAATACCCTTACCGCTTCTATTGATGGATCCCACGAGGCTTCATGGAACGGTCTCTAGAAATCGAATTGCTTGTTTTTTGCCTTCAGACATGTCGCCACAATCTTGTCTCACTGCCGAGTATATTTGTTTATGATGCTGGATCAGTTGCAGGAGTCGAGATGATTCTATCCGAGATTAATTCGGATACTCGGAAGCCCCAGAGACCTTTCATTGCTTATCAATGCCCTGACATTTTCCCTCGAACAGGACGGGCGATGGTGAGGCGAGAAGTTTCATTGGACATTACACCGAGTCGGTGAGCCCCTTTGTTCCCTCACCTCAAACCGGCCAAGGGATCCGATTATAACAACACTAGTCTTAACACGGGGTGATTTACGGCCTATATTGTCCTATCTAAGGCATGCGACCAAGCGAGCTGGAATCCTCAGCTCAATCATCGAGGAAACCGAACACGGCTCACCTTTTGGAGCGGGCTTCTCCCCTACAAAATGCGTTTGCAAGATCACGGTTTGGTCAGCTTCCCAAGAGATTGGGTACGTACTGTAGAGACTAGAATGGAGTAGTGCTGTGTATCTATATCCGTGCTGTAGTATGAATTATCGTCCACAAATTTCTTAATGATTGATGTATCGCCGGTGGTGGGTTCCTATATTCCTCTTGGCAGCATTGCTATGCGACAGAGCATCTTGAGAACAGGAAATATCAGAAACGATGGCTGCTAGTAAGTCATACTCGGTGATGAGGGTTTGTGCTTGGCTCTGGCATATCGGATAGACTCTCCTCCCGCAGCCTGGAAGAGATGCTTCGATTCTGTAAATTTACTTGCTTTTTCCCCCCTTAAAGTCCGCAACTGCAGAAAGTTTGCCCTGAAATCGAGGTGACATTCTCACAGTGTCAACGCAACATAGGGGGAGTGAAGCTCGTTAAAGGTAGCGGTGACGAGATGTCGAAGGTGATAGCCAGCGGGCAGCATCCAGGCTGCATATGAAAACCATCACATTGCCACCGAGTCTCGCAGTCTCGTCGATATCACGGGATGTCGCAGCCCCCCCTGTTGCATTATAGGAACCTGGGCATATCTTGGTCCCCGCGACAGCTCCACATTTGGCCTGCTCATGTAGCTACCCGTACATGCTGGCCTTTTTCCTTCACAAAGAGATTGTCATTTTCATGCATCTCTAAACCCCGTGACAGTGATGTTCGGTACTTCGTTTCACACGATAGGCTAGTTGAACGGCCACCAACCCCCCCCCCAGCTGTACTGACTTTTCCGCGTCCACTTTTTCCTATGAAAATAACGGGAAATGGGGATTGTCCAATTGTCGATACTACTGCTCTTCCGGAATGCTCCCCTCTTCAGTCCGGATTACATTTTTGGAGCCTCCCTACACCGGCAACTGCTTTTGTTCCATTTTGAAACAGACGCTGCTGCTACGCTGCAGCACGATGTCTTCGCCATCACAGTTACCCACGTCCGGCAAAGAAAGGTCCAGTAGCCACCGGATGCCTCGTCCAGGAACAGAGCAGAAAAGAAGAAGGCCAAAAAATGGCGCCATTCTGAGCACAATGCTGATAAGCTCGGGGTTCGTGTGTTATGGCAGACTATCGTGTTAGCTCTTGCCGCGATGCAAGCCACAGTGACATTACTTAGGTTTTTACCTGCTTTCACGCCCGAGAAGCAGGTACAGGAAACGAGCTACTGGCAGGAGACACAACAGCTCGGGAGCTTTTTTACGAGTGATTCGGAAGCTACGGACGACTCAGACGGAAGGAAGGCGTGGCTTTCATTCGTCTCACCTCCAAGTACCAAGTCTCGGTTCCAAGGACCTATGGCAAGTTGATTTCACGCCGCATGTCTCTTTCTTGCTGTCCCGGTTTGACAGTACCCCACCAACCATTGCCAGAATTCCCATCATCAAAGGTACCAAAACCCCCCTTCTTCTTTATGTTTCCTAAAACCCGGGGCTAGCTGCTAGCCATTTCTTGTCGTGGTGGTATATAACGTCGAAATGTGGTAAAATGCCCCGTTTGACTGGGTTGGTCCAGTTGCATCGGTACTCAGCAGTACCCATATATCCGCACATCCAACATTTCGCGACACCAAGAGACTCGAGACGCCACACACACACCACTCCCACCACTCCCACCGGCAGCGACACCTAGCTGCAGGCCATTCTCGACGAGTTGAGAAAAAGAGCGGGGAAGAAACAGAACATTTAAAAATTGGCCGAGACAGGCGACAAAGAAATAGTCCAAAATCAGAAACAAGCGCGACGACCCGGATCCAATTCCAGGCATTCGAGACATCTGATTCACCAGTAAATCTGTACTGTGGTACAACCCACTTGGTCGGTACGCTTTCCCTCCGATGGTACCAAGCATTGAATTGAATGCTCGACTGTCGGTACATGGTGGCTGGGTGCGTTCCGAAGCGGAGGTTCGGTTAAAAAGCCACGAGGAAAAATGATACGGCCGACCGCCTCGTCAAAGAGATGATTAGTACGGCCTGTTCTTTCTCCTTTGGTAGCCATAGTCTCGGTCTATTCCATCGAATTCCCATCTTACTCTACAGACTCCACCAGAGCTGTCAAAATGACAGTTCCGTCCCAGATCTCTCCTCACAGTTGATGTGCAGCTTCTTTGACAGACTACGACAAATCAACCCAAGGGGATTAATCCGTTCTCACAGCGCCGTCAAGGCTGTCAAAGCACCCAACATCTTCCAACCTCGCAGCAAAACCCACAATTCCGCAGCACCTCCTGCTTTGCCCGGTGCTACTGCATGAGCACGAGGGGCCGCAAGCAAGATCCAGTCCAACACATACATAGGGATACACAGAAACAAAACATTTGCCTGGCACCTTATCCATGTACTATTCGCCCACACAGCATGGCGGAGCACTCTCTTGTTCTTCCATGCTGCCGCAGCGACGTCCAGGAGTCGGAATATTTCCATATGGACCAGAGGGTAGTTGTTAATTTCTTGCGGGTCTTTTCTCCATTTACCCACGAGCTTGATAGGGAACAAGGTATGACTTGAACAGGAAGTTGGATTTGTGTGGTGGACTACTGTATCAAGATAAATTGGAGATGCGACTACATACAGTAGCTAGCTGGATCGGCCAGGACAGCGGCTGTACGATCTGATCTTCTGACTTCTATAGTTCTGTAATGCATCCGTTCTTCAACGCTGGTTGATGGCGATATGCAGGCGAGGCAGATAGTGTAGATACGTTTTTGAAGTTTGCCCCATCAATGAATAATATCCAGCCACACAAATCCATTGCTAGTGTTCCGGGTTCCGGGTAATCTTTTTGAAAAAGAAAATCAGGTAAGAAGAGAATATGAACTTCAGAATCTAGCGAACCAGACGCCATTTCAAGAACCCCACCCCGCCTAGCACCAAAACTATGTCTTTCATCCGTCCATTGCACCAAGATATAGGGCTTCAAACAACTGTCCCTCTTCCCCGCGCGCTAGACCCTCAACCTGGTCTACTGTAAAATCCGGCCTTTTCACGTTTCGATGAAGGTTGAAGGTCCTTGAACTAAACCTTGAACCCAAGCTTGAACCTTAGGGGCGTACGGCTCGGCTTCACCTCCCCCGGACCTATGAACCTGGTGGGAGGAGGAAGGGGTATAAGTACTGTCTGTATCTTGTTTTTTGTTTTGTCTTTTTCGGAGGATTTGCCCCGCACTGCAGGCAGCGAGATATACATACATATATATATATGTGTTTGTGTGTGTGTGTGTGTGTGTGTGTGTGTGTCTGCACCGAAAAAGACGACAAGAAAGAAAAAAAGAAAAAAAAAAGACCAAAACACCCCCCCCTGCGATGGCCACATGGCATTTTACGTCCTCTACGACGTGCGCAGCAGCAGCAGCAGCACGGCGAAGCCTCCATCTTGTGCGATCTGATATCGGAAAAAAGAATGATGACGCCGGCGAGAGCCGAGAAGCAGTGCTAGCTAGCTGTGCACTGCGAAGCTGGACATCGGGCGCTCTTTGAAACTGCTGCGCCAAAGTCATAAAGGATAGAGAGAGGTATGTAATTGTATGTCATGTTGTACGTACATACATACCATACCATAGGTGAGGAGGTAATTAGTGTTCCGGCGATGAATTTTGACGCCAGGCCCTCCGCGAGGTCCAACACGATGCCCTTCCCCCCCCCACCTCTCTGGGGGGGGGAGGGGGAGAGGTATGTATGTATGTACTGTACTGTACTGTACTGTAGGAACGAAAATCCTGCGTTGCAGCTTCAGCTCCTATTGTCTACCGGCCAGAAACCCGGAAACTCTCGAAAAAAAAAACTGGTCTCTTATATATATATTATCATTATACAGCTTACGCAGTTCTATGTGCGTAGGTATGTATGTGCAGTAGGTAGGTGGTGGTGGGCGGGGGAGTGTGCGTGTCACAGCCGCCACCACCACCGCCCACGGCCTCCTCGTCGTGCACTTTGTGACCTGAACTCCCCTCGCGTCTCATCATGGCTCCTACAAAATGACAGCCGGCGTGGTGGACCAGATATTAAGAAAACGGGTGTTTGTAATATAGGTCTGCTCATGCGAAATGTGCGTCTTATCACTCTGTTCGTTGCTTTTTGGTGCTTGTGCCTGCGCCTGTGCCTGTGCCTGGCGGCCAGCTGGCCAGCCAGCCAGCCGTGCAGAAAGTTTTTGCGTAGCTGTGGAGGAGGATGCATGCTTTGACGCATAGTATAGTACATACTGTACATCGGATAGTAAACGGGTTAGGTTAGGGTAATATAGGATAGGATGAGATAAGACGAAGAATGGGATACGGGAAACAATGCTTTCTTTTTTTTCTTTTTTTCTTTTTTTCTTTTTTTATTTCTTTCTTTTTTCCTTTTTTTCCCTTTTTTTCCCTTTTTTTTGGGGGGGGGGGGGAGTGTGTTTCAAACCTTTTCGCCGCCGCGGATGTTTGGGCTGGGTGGTGGCGCGTTTGCCCATCTGCACGTCTGGCACTGATGGTATCGAGGTTTCGTACTGTAGGTACCCACCTCTCCTTCACGAAATACCCCAAAGCTCCAAAATCACGACACATATTTTGCACGTGAGCTAGAGAGCATGTGTGTGTGTGGGCGGTGGCACGAAACTTCTCGGGGGAAGTGTTCAAATTTTTGGGACTGGAAATTTTTGGGGTTCTCGGCGGCGCGGTTGCCCGGCTGAGGAGCTGAAAAATGATTTTCGGGGAGGCAAGCCAGCTTGGGGGGGCAGGTGATGGGCGAGGTAAAGGCAAGGGTGGGGGGGGGCAGACAGGACCACATTTCCTGTCAAACGTCACGACACCCTGTCGTTCCGGTGAAAAAGAAATCCTAATCCCGCTTGTGCGCGGTGCAGGCTTCATTGTATTGTATTAGCCATTTTTATATATTTGTCAGGGCCCTTCCTAGGGGTCGACCAAGGAGGTGGCAGTTACTTTGCAGGTTCTTGTCTCTGGCCTGTTGCGTAGCGTCGTTGCAATAGTAGCTTCAACCCAATCTTGGGGGGGTGCGCACTCCATACGAATTTCTTGTTTTTGTGAGCATGCAACCCAATTTTCGGTAGAATATTCCTTCATCACCAGGTTCCGTCCTTGCAATAGACTCATTTTCATCATCATCCCCGTCGTCCGTTGCCTGTCGCTCCATACCTAACTTTCCGTGTGCCCGTCCCCTCCCTTCGATCCGTTCCTCCATTTTTGATTAAAGTCAGTCTTGCGTCAAAGTCACCCTTGAAAGAAAAAACCAGGTCGGGGTCCGCCAAAGTCGACCAGGTCTGCTGCAAGAAATGCAAGAGAAGAAACACCAGACGACATGGGTTTGATGGTGTCATGTACTATGCATTGCGCAATATACGGGAGAAGATTAGGAGGAGGAAGGTGTCGTTGGTGGGTGTAAAGAGAGATGACGAGATGCGTAAGGACCTCCCATCATTGCCTGGGCAGGATGAGATTGATGGTAAGGTGATTGGGAGATGTGTACATCTCCACAACTCTGTATTCTGTACTGAGCTGTAGGGTACAGCAGTGACGCCGGAGATGATGGAATTTTAGGCTCCGCTTTGTTGTAATCCGTCGCCGCCCTAAAAACCAATCCGTGTTGTCGGGCTTTTGTCTAATTAATTCACAAATAAGTGGAATGTTGTTTATCTGTCGAAAGTACCAATATTCTAAATGAGCTTCTAGACGTTTGACATGAAGCAGCTTTCAAGCAAGTACATTACCTACCCCGGCTGGTGTCGTTAGCGGCAGTAGCTGGTGTGGTGGTGGTTGTTGTTGTTGGTCCCAGCAACAATGACCAAGCTTTTGTCGTGCGGAATATATCCTTGATGCGCTTGCTCTCACATTGTTTTCGCCGGAGAGCAAACTCCGGCTGGAGTAAATCCCCACGAGGCTCATGCTCTCGCATGGCATCGCAGAGCATGGCATCGTACGTGGAGGTTCGATATACAAGGCACACGCTAGTCATCAGACGGGTCAAACATCCAGGAACAGCTTACAAGGCCTCAAGACCCCACCAAGAACGCCCCCACCTCTCTGCCGACCTACCTCAAAGACCGTCGAGGCAGCATTGCGCGTCGTGGGAAAACCGCCAGTGTGATAGCTGCTTGGCGGTATTTTGGCCAACAATATCCATATTTCGTAAGGGGTCAATCGATCTGACGGGGAATCGACCTGAATACAGTTTGGGTGACAAGTAGCCTACAGCGCCGGTGGCAAAATGTCTCAGTGTGCCCCAAAAGTCGAGCTCCGTAGTCAATTTTTACTATGGATCATTTAATCGGGGGGTTGTCTTGGCTGATTCAGGTGTGCACTATCAAGGATCTCGAACTTCGAGCTGGGCAGGAACCGGGTCGCAACAATCGGACGGGTCTCCGTTAACTCGGCGGGTTAGTTACTGAGCCCCTATTTTCACCAACAAAACGTTACTCGTAGCGAAGAAGGGCCTCGATAGTGCCTGCCTTGCGTTCAAGCTGTGAGGGCCAACCATCAATAGCTTTCCAGCTAAATGTCCTGAGTCCTGACCACACCGAGTTCAGGGGTGTGTGCCGCCGGCTTTTTGTGATCAAGGATTGATGCCCGCTAGTCACGGGCTGTGTAACAAACGATTCCGCGCCCTTGCTGAACCGAAGTCCAGACCTGTCAAGTTTTGGAAAGCATGACACCCCAAATTTGGCCCCTGAAGGCTGGGCTCGTTAGTGGGCGCCGGGGAGCTGGGTATGCCACATCAATCTTCATGGTGCTGAGAGGCTCGACGTCGATCATCAATGAAAAAAAACGAATTTTGACGAAGCTTCGCTGGTGTTTCCACCGCTACCCCTCCTCAAGGTCTGCCATGTGGACTTCAGCAGCCTCACCGTCCACGCACTACCCTGAATATGGCGCCCGGCCATATCAGCGCCGTTGCAGGGGTTGTCGGAGCTGGGCCTGTAGCGGCTCAGCATCCATTTTCACACCTGTCCGAAGCCCGGCCCAGTATTCTCGTCGAGTCCCACGCGAGTCGCCAGGCTGGATGGAGGCTGGATGGGTACCTTGCGCGCTGGCAGCGCCAGATCAGAAAGGGGAAAATCTCCTAGCCAACCAGAAATTTCTCCAGTCCGGTCAGTAGGGTCAAAAAATAGCGGTTAGTTCAGAGGGAATATATCCCAAATTCTCATGCTCCTGCGGCCAGAGTTCCTCTTCTCTGGCGCGCCGGCGTCTCTTTTCAGCTCGGTTACATTCCACTAACCATACAAATCCACCCATGATCCGGTCGCCGGGTGTCGCACCTGGAGAGAATCATTGGCGATCGTCATTAATTATATTATTCCTCGGGGCTGTCTTCATCGTGAATGCATTATGCGAACTGCTGCAAGCTGCAGGCAGGTTGTCCGCTGGTTCCTTTCCTTGTTGTCATTGATGAATCGAGAGCCCAACAAACGAACCCAACCCAGACAAGGGTGAATTCTCTTGTTAAAATTGGATGTTGGAAAAGACGCCGACAGGGGTGCAGTAGTTGGTAATAGACAAAAGCAATCATGACAGAAGCTTGTTTGTAGTTTTTTGAGAGCGAAAAAATGGGTCTCCTTTGTGCTGAAGTCCACAGGCGGAGAGAGAGACAGGCCGAGGCCTCAGTGATTCGGAAGGGTACGTATCTCCATTTCAACCAACCACAGCACAAACACTGGACCATTTTTCAACACCCCTCCAGGGCTTGATACGATGAAAAAACACCCTGATACCGGGAGTGACACGCCCTCCTGTACGCTGAACAGTGGTAGCAAAATGCGCCGTGGAATTGGGAGAGTGATTCCGCTATCAACAAGGGGGAGCTGGTCGGTCGACTGTGATCCATTTTGCGTCATGTTCTTTTGGTTCTTTCATGGTCGTCGTCATCATCGTCAGTCGGCGGCCATGAGGGACGCCAGAACGCCAGGACACTGACCAGGCCTCCCGGCCGGTCCGTCAAAAAGACGAAAACGGCATCTTTACCCTTCTCGCGTCACTGGCCGGCTTTTCGGGGCCCTGGCCGCACATGGGGCATATAAATAATAATATTGATAATAATAATAATAGTAAATGTATCTCCCCTTTCCCACACGCCGGCCGTGCCACAGCGGAGTGAAGCTTCCCTGACGCACTCTTCTGCTTTTTGCACGATAGAAGAGTGGATGGCGTGGAATACGGTTGATATTGCCAATATTGTAATTTCAATGCAGGAATGCTAAAATGTTGTCCACGTTCGTTAATCTTCATTAGATTCCATGGACCTTCGGGCAGGCTCAATTTGATGATCGACATTGTTATCAGCTTGCATGACAAACCTGCTCGGCTTTCATGGTCATTAAATTTCTTATGTCGCCAACCGCACGATAGTTATCATAAAATGAGCACCTAGTGTACCGGGAAACAGCCCAACCTTGGCTTAGGTCGGTGGAGGAGAAACGTCGCCGAACTAAAGTCATCAATATGTTCAAAATGGGAAAACATAGATGATGGTGGAAAGGGATTTTGTGATGAAAAGAGGGGAAACCCATATACCTGTTCGAGCTTCTTCACCACAAGCGTCGTCCCGACTCCCAGAGACTCGGAAACACACCTAGCGGCGAATATATGGAAGCGTCGGAGAGCTACAGAGAAGCTCGTGAAGCGTACAGACGGACACACACGATCGAGGACACTAGAGGTGACTGCCTCTACCAGGCCCATCATCAGTGCAACTTCACTATGAGGTGCCATGAGAAGCTTGTTTCCCCAGATTGCCCTCTAGTCTTCCATTCTTTTGGAGTGCTTGTTCCTTGCTAACTTCCCACTCAGCAGTGCTCGTTGTCGTCATGATCGTTCGAGCAGGACTTTGGGGGTTTAGGAATTGGAGGCGGAAATGTCTTGGCCTTGTCTTGTCTTGCGGTCAAAGCGCACATGCCAAAACGGGATGGACTGGCCTGCGCGATGTCCTATTGGAAGGGAAGACCGATACATTTTTTGGGGTGTGGGCATGGTGGTTGAAGTTTGTTGCTACATAGTACATACATTGTGGGGTTGCCATTGGATCGGCACACGGAACAAGAGAAGCAAGCATGAGCTCACGCCGGCCCACTTTGCCTTCCGTGGCCCGATCGAGCCCTTGGCCAACTACCGTCTGATAGTCGATATCGATTAAGAACTCATGGAGAGTGCGTCAAGGAGTAAATCTCCTTCCTCTTACTTCTGCACAGCTCAAGATGCCGCCGTGCTTCAATCAGGACAATGAAAAAAAGAAAAAAAAAAGGCCAAGCTTTCATTGATCGGAGGGTACGGCACGGCACGTAGTACGCGTGATGGGATACAACTTACGACTCGCATACTCTGGTTGAGGTGACGCGGCTAATACAATTGCTAGAGTCATAATAATCATCTCCAAACGTCCATAGCAAGAGAGTATAGATGACAGTGGTAAGAACCTTCATCTGTTGCAATCCTAAGCGAGTTCATGTCTCTTGTGGTTCTTGTGACATGACATGCCTTTGAAGGGACCATCTCGTCTTGCTATCTTGCTGCTGGGGTGCTTATAATTCTCAACATTTATTAGAACTAATTGGTCAGACTTCTGAGCATTATTAAACCATTCAATCTTGTATTTGAGCACCAAGCTCATATACGGCTCGTTGTGATAGGGTATTTCCAACACATAACTAGACCAGCCAATCCGTACAGTAGTATGCCATGTTCGAAGTGAACCATTTCCCCAATATTTACATTTTCTCTCTCTTCTAATTTTTTTTTCTTTTCGATGTGATTGCTTTGCTGTAAATGTCTCTGCCCCTGAGAGACGCCAGGTAGCTTATTTCCGAAATCCAAATCTTTCAGCTTTCGCAATTGGCCTCTTGTTCGGTCGAATGATCAATGAATATCTGCCGGCTCCCGTCAATGAAGTCCTTGCTTTTTCAGCCTTCCCAGCATCAGGGCTTGCTTTTTCTCGGGTAAGGATCCCAGGGTGCCAGCACTCAAAATGTCTAGCACCCGCAAAAAGCAAAGGTTAAGAAGAACCTAACGTAAAAGCAAATTTCGTGGACGCCCAGCACCATTCCATGAACCCATCAAAGACATGGAATTCCATCCCCAAGGTTCTGAGTGTATGGCTACAGCATCCTGTTTCGGTCACTTGAGGCCCGTTATCGGTCATGCGTTAACAGTGAAGGCCAGAGGAGGTTGGGGGGCTGTGATTTGCGCTTGGGCGATCGCGGCTGTTTGGGGGACTAGCGAGATCTCATCTCGGCTCCCATCTTGATTGCGAGAAACAAAGTTTATGGAAACTGAGTCTAATGGTTGTCCTCGACGAGACTTTTGGGGCGGGTGCAAGTGCATTCAGCATTTCAGCATCTATTACGAGCATGTGTAGTACTCGAACTGGGGCACGGGACGGGCAGCTACGAGCTGTAATAAGAAAGTCTGTTGGAGTGATCGACTTGAAAGGTGCACAATCCAAGCATCTAATCTAGTTGATAAAATTAAGTTTGCTTTGTGCCTCTAGGATCTGAACATCGTGAGGATTGTTCAGAAAAGACTGGTGCCGGGATCGAGACTCAAGATCGTGCTAGATCTGTGATCACCCCGCCCGATTGCATCTCTAGATCCGATCAGTGGTATGTATCTCGAGGGGGAGAGACCCTGTAAACTCTTGACTCTCCATTCATTTTCCTTACTACGAGGTAATGTGCATTGAAGGAGCGTCCATACAAGAAATCAGTCGGCATCCAGAAAGGGGGTACATTGGCGCTTGATTGGAGAATCGTTCGAATTTGCTGGGTAGTGAGAAGACAGACTACTCAATCGTCCTATTTTGAGAATTCTGTGGCGGACATTCTTCTTTGGACCTATAGAAAAAGCTCGCTTCGCACACCGCATGCCATGGGACGGCAGAGAATGCATGCAACAAGTTCTTGCCGCTCACTTGCTGTTTCTCTGGCTGGAGGACAACGGCCCTTTCATGTCTACCTCCGGGGGCCCACTTCACAGCGAGAGGCAATCAGAGGCGAAGGTTGACAGGTGAGGGGAGGAATGAAAGGGAGCGAGACGCAGGTGTCGTCGATGGGTAACAAATTTCAAAAAGTTTGGTCCAGCCCACGCACGAGCAGGGGAAAGGAGGTAGATAGAGCTGTATCGTTTTATCTGCGGGTTGATGGGGTTGGTAGGTTGAAATTTACATGATAGATGGAGACCCCGTGCGGAAACTACGGGTATCGGGGCTGAGAACCATCAATAGATCTGTTTTTATTTTCTTGTCAGAGGGGGTTCAACTTCTAGACATCTACATACCTCAGCGGTTGATGCATTGAAAAGCTACTACTGGTGCTTTACTTGACAACAGTCCCGCTTCACGGCCGGGGAGTCCTCTGGGTGCTATTTTCGGGTTGTGGGATGGAACTTTGGTATTTTTGCGCCACCACCCGTGGAGTAACAAAATGAAGGTTAAAGGCGTTGGCTCCATATGTTGTAAGAGACGCCTTATCCGATCCGGCGTGTTCCCTGGCGGACCCCAAGGTATCACGCACAAGTGAGACAAACCACCTCCTGGGTTGGGAAACAACTTTCCAGCCACGCCAGCTTGCCGGGACACAGCATACCTTGGAGAAACAATACCATTCATCATTCTTCACTCTTCTCCCAACCCTGGCGAGCTGGCGAACACAAATGCTTCCGCTTCCACCCTCTCACTGATTTCGTCATGCTGGCGGCCCTCCAATTGATCTTCATGAACAGCGGTCTGCATCTGGATAAATGGTCTTGTCAATCGCAAGCATCGCGAGGGGTAACTATGTAGATGGATGGAAAGTGGGGGACGCCGTCCCGTATTGTGTGCACTATGTAGTGACGGACGGAGGTATCCATCTGCGCGTATCTCTCCATCTGTTTGATACATTATCAAGATGTGGTGTGGGCATCGCCATTAGAAGAAACAAGGGAGGCGAGGCCGGTGTCTGTGCGTACATATCAGTTGGAGGATGGATTCTAGTGGTGATAGGTTGGACTTGAAGATGGACAGCTATTTAGTCGAGCCTGAGACCCTTACCGGCCACGCTCCGCAAAGACGGAAACGTGAGCAGGGATCATGGGAGAAGGCCCACATCCCCTTTGGTCTCTTTTGGGTTTTTGGCTGGTGTGGCTTAGCATCCACTCTCGTAAGAGATGCTTGGGACCGGGGTGAGAATGGGAGCGGGAACTGGGATATCCCAGCAAGCTAGCTCATCACCGGGTATTCCTATGAATCCATTATTTTGTCAGCCTGGATGGAGTGTGAATGTTTCTCAGGCCGCAGGCACTTCTCCGTCTGCAACCCAACTGCACATATCACTCTCGAAGCCACGTCTTGAGATGAAAACAATGGCTTCCGGTGGGAGTATCGGTTAGGAGTAGATGGCCCAATTCAGACAGCACGCGGTAGATACTCTGGATGCGGTATTTCATAGGCGTCGATATTTTATTTCTTGCCGAGAATAGCGGGAAGGAAGCTAAAAACAGCCATTCACAGTGCTACCACGCACCATTCTGGTCTGCTAACATGTATCCGTGCAACATTCGCAGGACGATTCATCCAGAAAAGGATGCATGATATACCTACGTTCCCGTCCAGGCCGCCCGTGTATCCTCCGCATAGCGCATGATTTTACGAAGCTTGCAGGATTAAGAGCCCGCTGTAGCTAAGCTCTAAAGTACCTTGCTTTCATCGAATAGAATAGAGAGTAATTAGCACTAGGTCCTATGTATATCCATTGGGATAATATTGATCTTCGCCAACCCTACGAGCAGGGCGGACAGCAGCGGCAGTAGCAATATCCGATAAGGGTTTGCTTCCATACTAATGTAAGTCGCTGCATCACCACACATGATGATGCATGCAAGTGGTGGGTGTTGTAGCAAACTGCTGCAGGATGATATGTTTGCTGGCCTGCCCATCCTTACCCCTCCAGATCCCGCGTCTGCAGTCCAAACGCGGAATACATCACCAGAAAAAGTGCTACGGCTGCGTCGCTCTTTTCGCTCATGCAGGGGTCGCTTCATGTGGCTCATGTGCCTGCCTGCCTGCAGCAACACCACGCCATCAGAAACCGGACTGCAAGGGTGACCCTAACCTACGGAAAAAGGGAGAAGCGGAGCTTTTTCTTCAGTCCACAAGATTCCCCTCCAAACGGTGGGCTGGTGGTTAATAACATAATCCCTTCGCGGCCGATACCGATTCTTGTGATCCTCCAGGCGGGGGTGGGTGTGTGGCAAGGATGTGGTGTTCTTGTGTGTCTATGTTCCCCGGCGTTTCAATCAACAAGTGGCATGGGATGAGGTCATCGACGTGAATGGAAGATCATCTATTGTCCCATGGCAATTAGATAGACAGATACGGCCATGCAGCAGACTGCGCTCAGACTTGGGCAGGGGTAGATGTAATCGATTGCAGATAGACAGATCCATTTTCCCCCACCACCGACATACATAGTATGTCAGATTTCCATGTCCGAATCCATCCACACGCTTTTCCCACTCCCATGGTGCTTGACGCCGCCGTGAGTCTCGACGTCAACCATCACACCAAAATCCATTCTCGTCCTGATCTTCCTTCAATCCATAATAATGCCCACTCACACGGTCAAGCCTTACACTAGGTAGTTACCTGCAGCACATGCAACGGGGCTCAGCAGCTGTAACTAGCCACATCTCTTGCTCTAGTTCGGACTTCTTACTCACCAAGCACATTAATTCCAATATATCACTTATTTTAACATTCCAAATCATCCATTCTGATGTCTCGTGAAGAAAACAAGGTGGCAAGACTTACATGAACAAGGATATGGTTTATGCTAGGTTCGTGCTTCTCCCAAAGTTTGGTTCGCATGATACTAATGCCTCCACTGACACTTTTGTTGCGGCAGTGCTGAAGATATAAAGATGCGGCCACAGGACTGTCGCGACAAAATTGTACCGCGGTCTGTGGCAGAACCGCACGCAAGCAGCAGAAGCGGCGGCTGTGGTGGCGGCTGCAGTAAACCAGGGAGCCTTGGAGGGGAAAAAGGTTGAAAGAAGGTTGAAGTTGTAGCTTCTATCCTCAGGTGCATAGCGGTCATGACCAGCGCCAGTCAGGGACCGATAGTGATAACCCGGCTAATTTGGCCTTGTGCCCTCCCAAGATCACCCCGCGTTCGAACAACCCCTGGTTGGGACTTGTCTCTTTAGCCGGCTAATCCCCTTCTAGACATGGGCGTACTCATGAAAGCAGTCCTACCCAAGCTGCGCTCCGGGAGTCGACGGAGATTGGTGATACCAAAGCATGTTCCTTTTGCGACTGGCCAAGGACGTGTGGTAGAGTCGCTCTCTTTGCCGGGGTTGTCAATTGGTGTATGGACTGCCGAAACTCGACAACGAATGGGCTAGCATGTGTGTAGACGATGACTGGTCGCACTGCTTGGCAGTTGTGCTTCTCCCGTCATCTGCCACTGTACTCCTTATGGCCTCGGAGAAAACACTAAATAAAAGCATACCGTGGTGCGATTCTGGGTAACTGCAAGTATGGTTTTGGGCAAGGGGAAAAGATTAGATGATGTGAGGTAAATGTGCGGAACGCGGCGGTAGAACGGAACACGTGCGTCGCCCCGAAAAATAACGAGAGGGTAGTGTAGCAGTGTTGTTGTCTCGAAGACGGGTATGTGGTATCCCTTTTACTTGCCCGCCCGTCTTATTAGATACCCACATAATACTCTGCACATGTATGAGTAGGCCGAACCTAAAGACGCCCTTACTGATTCCCCACGAGTTGGCACATCGCGAGGGAAAGCTCTGGCCATAGGATTTCCAGTGTCTATACCACGAACACGCTCTCCGGTGTGGGGAAAGGAGGTCAGACATTGATAGTGCCGGGGCATAGAAGCACGTTCTCTTGAATGTTTGAGGAATTGACACGATGAGTGGAGATGCTCGACATGTATCGTAAACCCTGGATAGCAGATGGCCAACAAGGCCTGTTGACTTCGTGGAAACAGGCACTTTCCCCGCCTACGGAATGCCAGGTAGGGCTTGTAGTACAGCATCAGTCATCATGGCCTCATCATTAGCGATTTCATCTATACACATATGCCAAGCAAGTAAAGGATGTTGGTGCTTCTGCAATGCTTCCATTCATCGTTCTATTCTTAATGTTCGAGCGCTGTGTCGCAGATATGGAGGCAGCTTGCACGAGAGGGTGTGGCGAGCATGGGTTCTAGTGAGGTGTGTGTGGGTTTCGGTCTGGAGAGAAAGAGAGAGAGAGAGAGAGAGAGGATCGAAACAAGCTGCACCGTCGTGGCACGAGTCGGCCTTGTTGTGGGAATTATTGTGTCACCAACCTTAGTTTCGGTCTCTGCGGCGTACTAACTATCCTTGCCAGCACGTTTTGTTTCACACTAGTATGTATGTTAGCATCTCACTATCTAATGATTGTTATGGCGAATTTGAAAGGCGATCACAGGATTTCAGAAAAAAAAAAAAAAGGGCCTGTGACAAGGTGGAAATGTGCCAGGAACAGTAATAGGTTCCCATAGACTTGCCTGGATATGGTCAAGTGTGATTTTGATAGTAGGCCGCCTTGACGATAAGGCCATTAGCAGGGTCTGGGATATATCCCCCTCAAGGATTGAGAAATGTGCAAGCCTACTGTATTCCTGTGTGGAAGATGCAAGATTGAGACAATCGGGACAAGGCGGAGGAATCATGTGCAAAGCTTTCCGGCCAGGGGCAAGTGGTGAAGTTGGATGCTCAACCTCGTCTCTCTCACCCCGCATTCCTGCTTTCCGCCAGCGGAGCCGCCATCTTACATCGTCTCCCGTGCCGTGTTCGTTCGGCGCCCAGAGCGGCAAGTAAGCATATCTCATCAGTTCCAGTTCCAGTTCCAGTCCAGGCTTCTGCATGAGCGGGATTTCTGATATATTGTCCTTTCTTCGCATTGACATGATTGCGCCAGGGTATGGTTCTCCATTTGGCATTGTTTGTCTATATGTGCGCAGCAAGTTGGTTCGTTGAGAGACGGCGAAATTGAGTTGTGAAAACCACGGGGGCGGGGGGAGGGGGTAGGGTTTGGATTGGAGGCATGCGCCAGATGGAATGAGCCCAGAGACAACACAATGCGCCTCGAGGGGGAAGTATCACCATCACTCCATCCACCAACTTTTGCGCGCCGTTCACTCACGACCTGTGGATCTACGGTCGCGAAGACACGGGCTGCGAATGCACTCCTATGTGGGCGTAATGGCTTCGAGCTGTCCATCTTGACCGCGCATTCCCATCATGCCCCCCCCCCTGCAGCAGCAGCTACATAACACTACTGGTAATTCTATCCTTTCGAGCCCCCCCAAGGCCAAAGCGGCCATAATTACCGCCATCATCGCAGTTTCCAATGCAGTGGCCATCGGTTGCTTGCGTGCGGTAGGTACGACTTAGGTAAGTATTAGTCTTGTGCCTTGGCCAACCAACCAATATGGCGGCTTGCCAGTGTTATTGAAAAAAAAAGATTAAAAAAAAGATAAAAATTATACAGCGACAAGCAGCAGCCAGTCATCAAAAGGGTCAAACCAGCCATGTTAATGCCAGCGGACGGCCCATGATCCCATCTTTTGTTCGTCTCCCGAGAAAGCGGGGGACGGCACGTAATGTAACCCTACCTACATACAACAACCGGGGGAGGGCAGGCACACACACATGCTTGTTTGCAAGCTGCGGCGGGCAGCCATTGACCGTTGACCGTCGACCAAGATGATTGACGCCGTCCACCACCACCACCACCACCACCACTGCCACCCATGTCCAGATGGCGGATGTCAGATGTCAGGTCGGCCGGCCGGGTGGGCGACGTTAGCCGCGGACGGGCATGAACTATGGATTTGAGAATGGATGGAAGGAGACGACGTTGGTAGGCAGGCAATTTCATAATGGCTCGGCTGCTGCTGCCGCCGCTTTTGGACAATGGATGGGCGCTGTATGTGTATGCGGTCGATGATGCGGTGTAAGGAACACCTTGCTGTACATATTATCTGCCCGACTTGCAATTTTCCAATTTGACGCTGTTTCCCGACTGGGAAACATCTACATACATGGTGCTGATAGCAGCAGACAGGTCGGTAGGTAGGTATCCGTCGGGCACTCAGTTCGTTCACAAGATGATGTTGCAACACCCAATTTTCACCACGAGCCGTCATGCTGTGCTGCCCCACCTTTTGCCTTTTTTTTCTTTTTTTTTTTGGCAAGTGCCAAGCTGAGCCCTGCCACTGGTCGCAGCACAGAAAGACTGCGCAGTTGAAGATGGTGGGCGCGCTGCAGATTTCAAACTGCATTCAAACTGCAGGTTTGTGTGTGTAAGAGGTTCGTCAGAACGGCGCACGACTCTCGCTGCTGCTGGCACTGGTGCTCTCGAATATGCTTGCCCTCCCAGTGAAAAATAACGAAAAACGAGCATGGGTGGAAGAAGAGGAAGAAAAAGAGGAAGAGGGCGCGAATCGCAAAATCATTGCGAAGAACGAAATGCCTGCCGGCCAATGAGAAAACTTCCCTCCACCCGGCCGGCTCTCTGTCGAGGATGAGAAGAAAAGAAGAAAAAAAAGGGGGGCGGGGGGGGCGGGAGGAGGGTTGGCGCTGACTAACAGGCGAAAGTTTTCACACCCTGTCTCGGAGAATTTCGTCGCGTTCAGTGCAGTGGAAGAGTTTTGTCGTGTCAATTCAACATGAGACAACCACCTCGGTAAACTTGAACTTCGGGAAGCTATCACACAGGTTCCCAACTGTCTATTCTGATATTTGGGAAGAACGGAAGAAACCCTTTTGTCAGCATCGGAGTCGGGGCAATTTTAACGGGCCTAGCACGGCATTTACAAGTTCCAGTTCAATCTTTTCACCTCCCGAGGTTCCATCATAAGCCCGTGGACGCGGCGCGGGCTTTTCTCGTTCTCGTTGTATGTCACTGCTGCTAATGTCACGTATGTACTGTATGTGCCGTGCGTATGCCGTCCCCGCAAGCCAGCCATGGCAGCATCGCAGTGTATCAGTCAGACGGGGTTTTCACTCTCATTACCGCTGCCGTCTAATGTTCCTGTATTGAGCTTGGGTTGGTTCTGCCGGGTAGTGGTGATAATGCAGGTCAGTCTTGTAAATATCCACCCATGGTGTAAACGCCTGCTAGTTGTCCAGCAAATATCTCGTGCATACTAGTACGTAACATGCCATCACGTGGAGTTCGTAGCTGCTGCTGCTGCTGCTGCTGCATTGAGAATATGAGTCCTCAGACTCCTCACGCGGCAGCGGAAAGTGCGTTCAACTGGAACGTCCCGCACACCGTCTGCGGGCAGGTATGGCAGTGCGGAGACTCGACGCGGCACCCCGAGGTTGTTTGAGGCCTATTTAGGTGGTGTATGCTCTACTTTCTAAGGTGAGGTCTAAAACACAGCAATAGTCATATGCCCGTTTCGGGATGTCAAGTCTCAGTCCCGCCTCCACTCATCTCCCTGTCGACGACAGTTGAACTGCAGCGGGCCCGCTCTCCCGTCGGCCGTCTCCACACACACCGAAAATACCGTAACTGATACAGTACGATAATACGACCCGTTCGAAGACAACACGAGCCGGAGGTTTAGAATCTATCTCGTAGCTTCTTTCAGGGAGTTTGTTTTTGTCTCTCCTTCCTCAACACGGCTGAACCCCGTCGGCGCGATATTCTGCAAACTCTGTTTAGTAAGCGGGGGCCAATACTCACCGGATTGTCGCATGGGGTTCAGTCAGAACTGCGTATATCTCCGCGGAAAAGCGGCAGGGACCATAAGAAACAAGGAAAAAAGAAGAAGAAAAAAATATCACTGTCTGGCACCTAGCATCGCACCGTATTACTGTCACAGTCTAAGACATTTTCTGATGAATGAGGAATGCGCTTCGTTAAGACTGATGGAAACGCCCGCCACAATTGCGACGATCGGCGTTCTCGGATGCAAGATACCTTCCTTACCTTGCTGTGCCTGGTAAGGCATGTCTAGCAGCATCTAACACTGGCTTTCTTACCTACATACGCTGCCAAGGCAGGGTTTCTTTTTCTTGGTGTCTTAAAGTTTGCAGTCAATGCCAGCCAACTTTTCTTGCCTTTGGCTTGGCTTCCCGGCACTCTGGCATGGGTCGAGGCTCGGACGTACGTGGCTGGGCTAGGGCTACATAGTTCGCTATTCTTATTCTAGTATCGTATTGTGGTGCGCTACTGATGCGACATCCTGTCTCTATCAGCTACTGAGTACACATCGTCCCAGTCGCGGCCTTGATCGCTTAACAGGGTTTGGTTTGGTTAGTGACGTTTTCATCCGATAGAACTTTTGCCGAATCCATCCATCTCGAGTATACCTACTGTGTATTGTGTACGCTGCGTGCTTCTGTGTATCGTCTCACGACTTGACAAAGTAAGATCTAAGGCTGGCAAGGCTAAGTGATCATTCAACCTGAATTCTTCACGATTCACTTCGCTACGGTCTAACCTTTGCTTACCGTACCACAAGTAGGGATAAGGTTTTCCGTATTGTAGCGAAGGTTCGAGATTCAAGGGACCTATCTTTGTCTCATGCAGTTACATAGGTAGGTAAGACATCGTATCGCTAGTATGGCCTAGAAAGGAGTGTGATCGCAGTATGTACACCGGCTTCTAGATGCTGGTAAAAACACCTGTAGTCAGCTTCTAAGAGCCCAAGAGTCTGCTGTGCCCTATGTACATACATACGTACAGGATGTGGCGTATGTATGTATGTATATATGTAGGACAGTGTATCTTGCAGCCGAGTCGACTGCAAATTTGTGATTGGTTGACGAAGGGAATTGGTATATATGCGGATGGTTGAGTCCGAAGAGCCCGATGGACTATCACTGCGCAGGTTCCCAGTTGGCCGTGACCTGAGACGACACGTTCCAACACAGCATGTAGTGAAATTAGTGGACCCGATATCTCTCCTCTGACGGGCTTTGGTAGGTCGCAAGAAGGCTCTTGGTTCTGGTGCAGGGATATAACGTGGTGGCTATTCTTAAACATGCAGAACCCAAATGAACTCCCATCCATCATGAGATTTGGGGTTGTTTTCGAAGGGGAGTCTTTGTGTGGTGGAGGATGGATGTTTCCTGACGAGAGATGCGTCGTAGGTAGATCTTTAGGGCGGCTAAAGAGGCGACGTCCTCGTGCCTGGAGATTAATTTCTTAGTCAATAACCTGTGCGAAACCCTATTTTACTTGTATGTATGTCGTCTGATCACGGAGCCAATGAGAGTCGCGAGAAAGTACTTTTGACACCTGAAACACCCCTCGCAATGAAAAATGTCGTCCAGCCAGCTCGCGACGGGGGCAAAGAAAAGGCTGGCTTTTTTTTGGTTAGTGATAATATCACGATAGACAACTATCATCATGGACGCCTAATTGTGGTCTTCATGTTCGTGAATGTATCGAAACTAGGTAGTGACGTACGAAGCCCATAACGGCTAGTGGATTCGAAACTCACCTGCGGTGAACACATGTGCGTGCCGAATAGCTTTGACCATCGAGAACTCACTAGTGTCATACAGCAGAGAGTGTGACAAATTGTCCTTTCGGATGAGTAGCCTCCCGTCAAGCTGTGAGGCAATCTAGCGATACGCACGTATCCGTACACTCGTCCTCTTGACTGGACCTTCCTTGTTGAACACTGGAAAGGGAAGGTCGTAGCTAGAGGTTCCAGTACGGCCTCACAGACCAAGAGTTCGCATCCCATGGTTAGAGAGCATGAAGCAAACGCAGAGTGAAGTAAAATTTGTATTACTGCAGGTTCAGTTGCTGTCCACGAAAGGGACATCCTGGTGCCAGAAATTGTCTTCATGCAAGCCAGGCTAATCAAAGTTCAGAGGTACTGAGATGATCTGTCAGGTTGTCAGACAGGACGTGATATTTGCCTCAGGGGTATACGAGGCGCTGCCAGAACGAGAAGAGCTTCGGTTTGGGAGAGTGGGAGAGTGACGCTTCAAGTGTTAGAACCGGCGGTGTGCAGAAGGCGGGCCTCTCTAGTTAGTAGCGTTACTTCGCTCTAAGCTGCTGTACCTGACGATTACACTTGCAAACCATTTGCCAAATAGCCCTTCTGAACAAGCTACATACATGCATCCACATCGATTCCGCTGTTCATGATTGTTAGGTCAGAGCCAGCAGCACCGACCCATATCAGCTGCTGCGTTATTACATTGGACCTGCAGAATCTATGCAGGTACCATCATTCGGAGCCAACGAAAGACGGGACAAGTACTGCATCAGCCAGAACGGTAGAGAGAAGCGTCTGTCTGCTGTATTTCCCTGCCGCTTGATGTTGTGTACGTCCGGTGGTTTTCGTGTTAATTGCGGCAGGTGTTTCCGCCGTTGAGGAGCAGGAAATAAAGCGGCTGAATGGTGTTCTACTGATAGTCTCTCACCATTGCTATCCGTCCAAGTCTCCATACTGCACCAATGCAGAGTAATAACTTTTACCACCATTGTTAGGAGACGAGCACTGAAGCCATCGAAAAAGCTTGAACAAGAGTTCTGGCGGTGGGCATAGGAGGCGGCGGCTTGGGCGCGGGGGAGACCGTGAAGTCTTGGTCGATTAGCGTAGGCGACGTACTCGGCAGGGGTCAGGGGTAGATACAACCATTCCACCGCGGGCGCACGGTCGTGTGCCAAGCCTGGCTGGCCTGGATACTTGTGTCGAACAATTCACACGCCGGATTGAAGTGGCCAGCTCGTGTAGTCATGTCGAGACGATGAGTTATCACACCGCATAATGAATTTGGCTCTGCAAGGCGAGAAAACCCTGAATGAGGTTTAGTATCGCCCTGCTCCGAGAAGCTCCTCGTCCCTCTGTACGGAGACAAAGTCGCTCACCCTGCTCCGCACAGACACAGATGCGGGATGGCGAGCAGAAGTGTGGTCTCGTAATCCACCATCCAATGTTATCGTCATCAATCATGATCCGTCTCCCCTATCATCCTTGCTGGCGATCAAGCATACCGCTGTCGACGGCTCGATGTTGAGGGGCAGTATGTCACAATGGCGGGGTACCCGCCATCGTTATCATTTATCGATTGAGTATCAGGGTCAATAGAGCCAGCTTGCTTCGTGACGAAGGCCAGGACAGGTTGAGATTGGGTTTCTGTGCCATGCAGGAAGTTATCCGCATCCGGAGTTTCGGAGAGAGGGTGGTGACAGGCGCTGCGAACACTCCGCCTCGGACACTCGGACACTCGGACACGTGTGCACCAGGCGGATAGTGCGATGAAATATACCCACACCTTCCGCCGGAGTATTGATGCAGAGAACCGCATCCGACAAGTCATCTGCGCAGGGAGGCGTTGCCGATGAGGAACGCGGCTCTCGTAGTCATGTCTGCAGACGAACTGCAAGAGGCTGGCGGAGTCTCCGGTGGGCCTGCGTGTACTATGTAAGTATGCAGACTGCAGTCCGTACGAACAGAAGGATCGACCTTGCAGGAATTGACCCATAGAACAAAGAAATCCCAAGCCGCGACAGACGAAAGAAAAGAATACCTGCCAAGCCTCGAGTTGCGTTGCATGTCATTTAACCTAACACGAAAGTCATGACGGTAGAAACTGCTAGTCGAGGAAGCTGCAGTGCAGGGTGTGCATTCAGATTGTGCCCGGACGGACAATATGGAAGCAACGTCCTTACCTAATCCTGCGGTGTACGTTGCACAAACTTCAGTCACGGGAGCTGCCGATGCTGCCCTACAACCAAATATTCGGCAAGACTCTGCCATCACTGCGCCGCTATTGTTAGATCGACAGTGACTTGCAACAACCTCAGCCTTCCGGCTTTTCTTCACCTACGATTGTCGACACCCATACAAGTCTCACGTCATGGGTATTATCCTCCCGAGTAGGCTATGCCCACTTCTCAGTCGTGTGACACCGCCTGCACTGGATTTTGCTAGCAGTCTGGCCCCTACCGTCAAGCATGGATGAATTTGGTTCTGGAGCCATCTACACTGCTGCACGCTCGTTATGGATTCCATCCCACGTCGTGTAACAGACAAACAAGCACACCCCGTCACAATATTTGCGATATCCGATATCGCCCAAGATAGCGTCACATTGCGCTATATTTCTTAGGCTCTAGAGACTCAACAGACTCAACAGACTCAACAGACTCTACCTGGGTAAGGCCATTAACTGTAGAATGTAGCAATACCTGAACGCAAAACTGGCCATAGTAGAGGCACCAAATTCTTTAACAAAAAGACCCCCACCATGGCCCCTCCCTCTTCCGTTCACCACCAACCAGGCTTGTCAGATCTGCCGTCATCCAGGTTACACTCGCTCAGCATAACCGGGGAGTATTCGATGTGATTCAAAACCAATACCAGCATCTAACGATCCCACATGCTGCCCATGGAACCAGAGTTCGGCACAAGCCAGATTTTCAGGTAGCTCATCATCCAAGTTTGACGCAATGGGTGGAAACAAGAATTGGATATCATAATCGCGCGCTTTCGCCGATTTCTGTCGCATATGCGAATCAAACGCCGATCCCGCCCGCTCTACCCGTATTGGTAGCGGCCACACAAAACGAGGACATATTGAAACGATTTTAATACTCGGGGACTGATGATGGTTGTGTGACGATAGCGCGGCTGGCATCACCACCACACCGGAATGGCTTCCCCGCCACAACAGCCCGCATGGATTCAGCGCCTGCGGTAGGGTTCGCGGCATTTTAACGGCGTAGCCAGAACATGCGTCACTCCCTGACCGACCTGGAAATCCTGCATAAAAGACAACCCTGCGTCAAACTTTGTTGCTGTCACGACGGCATCGATATTCAACTTGCTCACTGGTCCATTATCGGTCCTTGGGCGGCAGGTGTCATGTACTTCGGGATCCAGCCCCTAATCCCCTATCTATATATAAACGCCGAGTGGCATCCTATCTCACTTAACGGCCTATTCACTTACGATCCCACTATACGGAATCCAGAAGGCATGCTTGCCCACTGCTAACCCTGATATAGCACCCCTCTTATACCGTGTAATACTGGATGCAGCAAAACGGCCTCTTGTTGAAGCATCCGGACTGGATTCCGCCCAATATTTGCAGGAGTTCCGACTTTTGTTCTAGGAGAGATATTCGACGATTGCCCAATCCTGTTGAACTGTCATCATGCAAACCTCAGTCCAGAGTTAACTATTAGACCTCCATCACGGTGTTGACACGGGAGGCGCTTCGATCGCCTAGAGTTTCTGAGCGATTAGTGATCACAAACAACCAGCAGCCCCGTCCGCCTCACCGGACTCCCAGCAGCCGGACAATACCCTGAGAAGCCATTGCACGTCTATATGAACAGGACTCTGGTATATTGCAGGAGTTCGCATCATCAAAGAACATCACACCCTTGCTCAAATCCCCTACCTCTACTCTAACATTTACCCCTCAGGGTCTCTGCTGGATCCTTTTCGCCAGAAACAAACATATCGCCAAAACTTCAACTGCCGAACAGCCTGGGATGCTGTGAGTCGGCATGGGGGATTTTCGTTGCATCTGAACAAAAAGCGATGCGAATGTTTACCACTTCCTCCTAGGTCAGGTTTTCATCGCGATCGTCAAAAGCAAGCTTCTTTCGAACGATTGTGGTAGGTCCAAGCTAGCTATTTCATACCACGCCCTCAACCGAATAGAGTTGCCAATTTGAGCTCCGTGGGTGCACCAATGAAGGCGGCGATATTTGGATCCGAGCAAGAGCTGCATGCATGCTGTGCGAGGCGCCTCATCACTTCTCGGAGACAACTCAAGATCACCGCCGTGCAACACGACCTGCGCCAAAGTGCTTGATTCCGCGAAACGAAAGATGAACAATACAGACCTCTAACCACCGCGGTGTAGCCGCTTTCTATCCAGTTTCATCCCAAGTCTTATCTGCAGCGAGGCAACCATTCTCCAGATTCCGTGTGTGCAAGGTCTATCCTTACATTAGAGCGACTCTAAGGAGAGGGCAAAAGACTAGAACCGGCATCTGTCGAGTTCTCCGGATACGGAGGACTTTTGTGGCCTGGTCTGGACGTGAGATATCTATCATCGTTGGTCCTTCACGTTGCACAAGCAGCTGAGTCCCAAGATGGTACAAGTACCTAGCCGCTGGCGGCGTAATCTCTCCCAGAGGCAACTTTCACAAGCCCCGATGAAATGGGACCGTTCGGTGGTTCATGACAGAATCGAGTCACATTTAAACACCCTGCGCCTAGGGGCCAACTGCCCGACGCAAGTGGGTAGCCGATTGTTGGAAGTGTCTTCTCACCGGGCTGAGCCATGTCATGGGGTACCCCAAGCCACCGCGCTTCGAGGGGAGTTGGTCACCCGGATCCCATGTCAATGGGAATTTTGTACGACCACACAGTTTAGCATCATCCTGATGCTATTCCTAAGGACTGCCGTCATGGACCTCAGCCATCGGCAGCAGCACCGCGCTAAGGCCGCTTTGCTGAGCCTCGAGATAGAGAGTGTAGTTGGAGCTTGGACAGCTACTCCTTGAGTTCTAACCATTTCAACCAAACTCGTGCAATAGGATAATTTTGCTATATTACAGTACCGAGGTCCCTCTCGAGAGTACATGGAAAGTTTGTCGCTAAGATCAACGTCGAGAATACGAGCTGAGCATGACAAGCAATGACACTGGGCGCCGCGATAGCTTACGAAGAGCTGAAAACATCTCCAACGCATATCGGTACTTGATATCCTTTGTTCCATGCCGACTAACGATAGGTTATGTATGGAAGGCAGTGCTGCCTCTCGTGTATTTCAGATTGCTCAGAGACCAGAGGCACAACACGGAAAGATGGCAAATTAACATAACTTCAATGGGCAGCAGCAAGAGGGAGGACACAACCGTAACCTTGCCCATCGAAACTCAGATTCAAGAATCCACACCTAGAGGGAAGGGTTATACTCTGTCAACAACCAATAGCATGGCTTATTTGGGCCTTTCGGTGAGCACCAGCCTCACCATCTGCCTGGAAACATAGACGAGAGGATCGTCACGGGCACAACAGCGACTAATGTATCAGGCTTTGCGGATTAATTTCACATATGGTCAGTTTCAACTAATTCTGGCCCTTTTGGCTCGCAAAATAACTCCCACCTGGTGCTCGGAGAAATAGATGATATTCAACATGCAACACCGTCGCTCCGGGGAAGAGTCCCGTTTCCCGAATAGCTTCAACTTCGCTCAAAATACAGCTTCCAGACCTCTCCTCCACGCTCGCCGTCCTTCCTATATACAACTATCCCGGGCTATATAGCCGGGGGTACTAGGAAACCCGTGACCGAGAACACATGTACACTATATTCTGAACTCACATGAATTCATCTTCTATGCAGTAAAGTACATGCGAACCGTCATATTCGGCTGCAATTGTTGCTAGGACGGCCTGTAGAATGTCTTTAATGTTTGCTAAGCGCCAAGAGCCACCGTACGAAGACTGTTACTTTCGGAGAAAAAGGGTGGAACTCCAATCGCATTTGTGTCTCCCGGTCTACTTTACCGGGACGCACGTACCTCCCATCCGGGGCACCATGCCCTAGTTGGTACGAGGCGCAACTACTCAGCAATGTAACACATATCAAAGCCGGCTATAGAGAAGAAAGCCCCTGAGGATGCTCTAGCCGATGTTTTGCCTTGGGAGTGTTTTGGGACCTGGTTGGCTCTTGCGTAGAATTTGAAAGCCAGTATCCGGATCCTAAGGGCGGGGGAATCCTTTTTCTTCCTCCCACGGTCTACCGTTGCGCTCGTTGTTTTTAACCCTTCAAACCCCCACAGCCGTGGGATGCGACGACTGACTATATCTGACCAACCCGGACTATAACAGAGCCCAATTCGACCCAACAAGCACCCTTTGGGCGATGTTGTTGGCTACCGTGCGTTCATTGCCTGCCACCCACCATTCAACTCCCCCGTACCGTACCGTAGGACTGTTCTCTGCGGATGGCCCTCGGTGAGCGCATGTTTGGAGGATCACAATCACAATGTGAAGGAATAGCGAGTTCCCCCCACTCAAGGGGACGATTGCATGATTACCAATTTCAGCATAACTCGACAACGCCGGGGCAACCTACGCTTCTGTGGCGCATAAAGATATTCATCATTTGTCACATTTGGCAGCGATTAGTATTGAGCCCCAAACTTATACCTGCCTCACCCGAACGCTGCCGAGACATTTCAGTGCTACTTCATTCCATCCCGCCTTGCTTATTCTGCCCTTTCTGCCGGCTACTATTATAGGTGGATAGGCTCCACCTATATACCTCCTGCCACCTGAGACCTCAAGTGTTCAGGTCCAATGTTGCATTTGACGATGGGGTAAGAAAAAGGGGGAGTGCCGCCCTGCTACCTCGGTTCGGTGAAAGAACGTTGACAGCACCAAAGCCACGAGGTGTGAAAAGGGAGGAAAAACAAAAGGAAGTGCCTGAAAAACGGGTAAAAGAGTGCCGTCGGGATGGATGACGTTTATTTTTGGTCGGGATGCGTCGGAGGTTGGTTTCCCCTAGCCTGTCATGGCTGGACATCTCTGTCCCCACTGGCTGCAAACTGCGGAGGCCGACGATAGGATGGTGAGCCCGATGCTCTCCCTACGTCGGGATAAAGGTGGATAGACACTCTGTTTTTGGGCGAGTCTTCCGTCTGATGCCATATTTGTTTCCTATCTGTTCCAACGACAGCGGAAGCGAGCCTTTTGAGGTGCATATGCGAACCTCTGCCATGTACAGAGTGCATATCCGACAAGGTCAGTTTAATACCCGATGTTATTATTACCGCCTACTGCATCTAGGAGCTCTCAATTTTAGTTCAGTGCCACCAACTGTGATTCGGACCGAGAAAAGGACAAAATATATGCGGACGGACCATACCACACACAATGGAGTTTGCTTCTTGCTGCAAGCCTTGGCTTTCTTGGCTTTCTCACTTATTTTGGACGACATAAAGGGGGGCATAACACAGGTGGTATTATTCCAGCAGCAATCACTGCCGGCTGTCTTGGCTGGCCGCCATGCGCGGTGACGAGAAAACTCCTCCCCAGTTAAAATGGATCCTTCTTCCTTCGCTGCCACGCCATCGTCGCCTTTCCCCAAGGCAAAGAAAGGAAAAGGTCGCCCAAAAGTGGGCGGATCTAACATGTTTAACCGATCAACATCACTCAAGATGGACACTGTGCAAACTGCAAAGATAGGGCCTGGCGGGAATCTGCCTATTTTCTCCTTCTCGTCAGGCATCCGCGGACGACCTTCAAGATGTACAGATTTCAGATATAGATGCCCGGAGTGAAATTTCCAAAGCTCTGAGCTATCAGCTGCTGTCTGTCGACGCAGTTATCCCCTCGGCGAAACGAAATCGGCAGTGATGGACGATGCGTCGCGCATCCCTACACTCCCCAGTTTGTCGAGTCAATTCTGTGGCACCCTGAATTGACTCTAGAGCATGCTAGTGGTTACCTTTTCCGCTACAGGGGGAGGCCACAAGATACCATTTTAATAATTGAACTGCAATTCCGAAAAAAACCACGGGTCGGTAGAGAGCTTGCAATGAGACGTTGATACACTACCTGCCAAACCCCATTGAGCCCGTCGAAGCTCAATGGCCCAAGAGCTAAAATGACATGATGTCGATAGACTCATGGACAGGCATCGACGGCGTCGAGAGCGGTCGGTGATGATTGATGAGCAACGAGTCCTCTAACCCTCTGGTGTTGGCGCAAGTGTCTGCGCAAAGAGTCTAGACGCCGTCCCACGCCGCGAGCGCACACCATTCCCAACCGCGCAGCCCACCTGGTCCGGCCCTACCGGACCAGGTGGGCTGGGCACCGCGACACACTCACCTCACCCCGCAGATCACCCACGTGGCCGGAAGGGGACCCGAAGGACCAGGGGGCTGAAGGAGGGCACACGGACCTTACACGGCTGTGTGTATTCGGTACAGGAAATTGTATGGAGCGGTACTGTACAACGCTAAATTTAGTGATCTTTTTGTGCACCGTACCCTCAATCGCGTCCTTGCCGTGGTAAGGCTCTTCGGCATTCACTTTCTGTTCGCTGGTAGACAGACCGTTTCTGATGAGCGTTCTCCGAGAAGTCGAAAGAAGAAGAAAAGATGCCTGCCGTACACGATGTCCAGATGTGGGCATCCAAGACCAATTCGAAGCCAGAGTTAAACTTCTACCCGACAGCGGAGATATCCACTGGACAGCCATGTCGAAAAGGTTGCGCAGCCATGCCCAATTGACACTTCTCTCGCTGTGGCTGCGGCGAAGGCAGGCGGCCTCCTGAACATCGTTCCTCCCCATCTTCTAGTACCTTGTACCAACATGCCCTCCCCTCACCGGTCACGGAGGAGCTCATGTGTCGGGGTCGCATTGTGATTGATGATGCTAGACCAGGCGTTCCATCACCCACGACCTGCCTAGCCTGTGAGATTCAAATGATGGAAGCGTGCCTGCCTCCCGCAAGCCCAGATAGACGATCGTCATGTCAATATCTCAAGTTCGCCTTGGGCTACACTCGAGCGGGACACATCGCCTATATTCACCGCGCTAGCCACCCCAAGTCGACAATATCAGTCACTGTAGCAATACTTGCCACACTGTGCCTGCTTGGCTAGTCAAATCAACTCCCTTTACTAGTGGAGCTCGGCACCACAAAAGCAGGGCAACACCAAATGCTGAACTGAGACATTTTCCACCCATCCAAGCAGGCCTTACCCTGCCTCAAAAATTTGCCCTCAACTCCAAGAGCTAGGCTGCTCCCTCCAACGCCCCATCTTTCCCTCTTCGCATACGCCTGGGGGCTTTGTTTAGGGCTTTGCGGCTTAGCGCTCTAGACAAAGGGCTCCTTTCAAACGACTCAAGCGGTGTTATTTGTCAAGCACACCTTGGATATACCTTGCTTCCTCCCCAAGCACCCCCCCTACGGAGTCAGCATTGGACAATTGGTGAGCTGCCTTGACCGATTCACCGGCCGATGGTGCAATAGCTGACCAGCAAAAGCCAAGCCCATTCAGAGCTCAAGACTAGCCCGGCTAGACTTAGTGGGATGGCTAGGAAAGCTTCCCCGTGAGCTTGACAGCCAGACACAGCCATTTAGCATCAACAGTAGACGGAGGTGGGGACATCGCTGCCTCAAATGCCTCATGATGTCGCTTTCCCCTCTTCTGCCCCCACTAAGGAGTTGTTGGCTGATTGGACGGTGGGTCCCTAGTTGACGATATCAACAAAATGAGGCTAATCGACGAGGATGCCGGATAACGAGAGGCAAGATGTATCGAGTGGGGAGGGACGCTCAGAGGGCCCGGCGAAGGAGATGACCGACGGACTGACCTCGCCACCACCGAGCCCTGCATTGCAGACCAGTTAAGCTCACCTTGTTCAAAGCTTATGCGTCGGACAATTGAATGAGAGGAGTTTGGTGCCCGAGATTGGAGAGACGCATGGACGTTCCTCTCATGCAGAGGCGGGCTGTTGGATGCCTGTTCTCGTCTCCAGCATGCTGATGAGTAGATCGGAGACTCTTGATGAGAGACACCTCCTGCAATACATGCTAGCTGCACTGCTAGAGCCGTCACCAGAGAGCATGATTCACCCTGTTTCTTTCAGCGCTTCCAGTTGCTTCTAATCCCCCAGATCGATGGTATTTTGCCCTAGACCCTCTCTTACTACGTATGTATGTACAGTACATACAGTACATGCGTCGGCGGAGACCAAGCGCTCCACTTGATCAAGAAAAGACAAGACTCTAAGACCAACCGCAGTCGATCTCCATTCACTATCTTGAGCTTGTGGCAAGACTGGCAGAGATGCTTCAGTCATTCGAAGCTTAAGAAATAGTGGATCGATAGATTATACAAGCATATGATTGCGACGTAAGAGATCCTCCACCCAAGATCATTATCCTCGAATCGACGATGATGGCTGACAACGGCGCCGCTCAGCAGTACATACGCGCTTGCGAATCGTTGGCCAAACTCTGCTAGTTAGGTCAAGTCAGGCATTTCTACCATGTACATACACACACCGAAGATAGATATCGCCTAGATTCTCGAGAACATTACGATAAATACGGCCCACGACATGAGATAATCAACGAGGGCTTTGATTCAACCGGCGATGCTGTCGTCCGCTCGTCGAGAGCGAAATTGGCGACATAGGCCGAGCAAGAGCCGTTGCGAATAGCATCACCTACCTCTCAGACATTCACATAGCAGCTCTGGCTTCAGGATAGTCCGACACATGTACGTGTCGCATACCGAATATTCTTCGGGCGACTGTGCTAGCGGACTCCTTTCTCTCTGGGGAAATTCAAAGAGATCTTGACACTGCAAGTATTTGGCAGCCATCCACCACGTTCAAATCATCAACTCTCTCTCCACGCCCATCACCAGTCGTGACTAACCTCGCCCTGCAGCGTTCAAACAGCCGCTACTGTAGGCCGACATGTCGCCATCACGGGCTAACTTGGCCATGGACTATGTCGCTGCTGCCAGCATGGAGAGCTTATTTCGAGATCGTATCCGAAGCATATTATCGAAGCTTGGTACCAAACACACACCGTCGACAGCGAGGCCCTGCTACATACAGGTGTGCGTGCTCCTTCCTAGGGTTGAAGGCTGGAGCAC
Source organism: Zalerion maritima (assembly GCA_022664585.2). NCBI lineage: Eukaryota > Fungi > Ascomycota > Sordariomycetes > Lulworthiales > Lulworthiaceae > Zalerion > Zalerion maritima. The sequence continues at coordinate 8,072 of JAKWBI020000123.1, read as the reverse complement.
AACAAGAAGCTTAATGTAGAGAAAGTTTGTAGTGTCTACGTGCCTGGCCCTTTGGCGGCTCGTGACAGGTCTTGGAGAGGAAGGCACAACAGAAAAGATGGGGAAGCTTCGACGGCCAGTTTGGCCTGGGCGGCGACAGTGGCAGCGGGCAGGTGCGGACGGTGAACAGGCGGCCACCGCGGTTTCTCGGCACAACCCCTTCAAGCAACCCAATGACTTTTAGCTCTTTTGTTGGGGCTTTCGTTCACCGGGATGGATCCCATTTCCGCCCCACTTCGCAGCGGTCCCCACCACTGCTAGCACACCAGCACTATTACAGTAACAAGTGGGACCCATTCTGCGGAATAGGTACAACCACCACTACAACCACCATCATCGACGCGGAGTATCGATACGGCATTCACAGGGCACAGCGAACCCAAAGACCGAAGCCTGGAAGGCCTGGGCCAAACGAGAACGAACCGCCCGATGCACTCACTGATTAAGTTCGTATTCCCAAGAAGAGCCACCTTCACGTCTTTCCGAGTCATGATTTGAGTTGATTTTGGTTTCTCTAGGCCTCTATTCATCCCTGTCGGACCCTTCTCTCGGGCGAGTAGGGTGGCTATAACGACTTGAAAATGCGCTGTTGGACTGGGGACGAAAACAGTTCACCACGTGGTTAGCGGCTAGTGTGTCAACGGTCCCTTCTCGCCATTGTCGGAAGCTGAGCTGAAGCTTCCACGCCAGCGGCTCGCTCGGTGCAGCAGCGGGGTTCGCACCATCTCGCCGACAGCGATCGAACCTGACTTAGAAGGAAGTGGAGAGAACTGGTAGTGGAAACATGGGATACCATCACGGCACCGGCTGCGCATGGTGGAATCTTTCAACCGGCAGGGGATTGGTGGACCGCTGTGTTCATGCTGTTCACGCCTGAAGGTGCGTTCTTGCTCAATGACGGAGAATCCCATCCGTTGGTCTCTCGTCCTGGTGTCTCATACTGATGAGACTGGCCTGCTTTCAGTCTCGAGCTATCGTCACGACCATCGCGGCCAAGCAACCCATATCCACGGACTCGGTCCACATGTCATGACATGCACCAAAGAAACTCTTATACTGAGTGGAGGCAGAATTCCAAAGCTTCTGCGTGTCATGGACAAGGTGTTCGGCAACCCCAACATTCCAAGCCTTTAAACGCCACCAGTTGGAGATGTCTAGGACATGTCGGACTATGGCTATAGCCGCGGATCCCAGCTACCAGGGTCGGTCTCTAGTCGGATTCCCAATTAAGGAATCTCCTTCGAGGGACAACGAGAATTACTCATCTCAATACTCAGCCAGATAGGTGAGCATTCCGGCCGATCCCCTCATGGCGAGTATTTAACCGGCTGGCTAGTTGAGGTATTGGGCGCAGGGACTCATCTTGTTGGCTCTAAACCCAGGGAATGAAGCGAAAAAATATCCATCCTCGTTGACTGATGCCCGTGGCCCCATGGTTTGAAGTTGTTGACAAGCTGGGTGGATGTCGGGTTCGCTTATCTCGACTGAAGTCTTCGCGGCGACTCAGACTCTGAACATGAGGCCTGGATCTTGATTCAGTCCCAGGATTGTTTGACCATGGCACTCTCCTACCTCATAGACCAAGCATCTCGAGATGGGACGAAATGTTCAGAGAAACTGTACGCCGTGCAGCACGGGGATCCACCTCCCGGGCAAACTTGGTAGCTAAGTGCGCACGACTAATGTTGGTGCGACATCAAACCATTGACCGACAGCCATGAATTTGGAACATGCCACAAACGACGCACCGTCGGCACCCGACCATACGCCATGTTCTGCCATGATTTACAGACGCCAAAACCTGATATCAACTGAAAATCCTCTAACAACTAACTATACAAGGAGACTGCTGAAAGTTGAGCATTAACATTAAGAAGCTGCACTAACACGAGAGCTGCGATTTCGATCCCCAACACGACCAATTTGACGGCTATTTCCGCCGTGCTTGCGCTGGTTTCCGGTCTTGGGTAAGAGAGTTTCCGCATCCGACCCGATTCCGGGGATGAAGGTGAAAGTGGAGGCAAGACAGGTGCTTGGGACATGTTCGATGTGTGGAAATGAAAACGACAAGATGGGATGGATTTCTAAGGAGGGACTTGGGAAGCTTGGGAAGCTTGGGAAGGAAGGCATCAAACGAGTCGAAGCTTCCTTCCGTCGTTGATATTACTGTTTACGGTAAAGCGTGGACAGTTCTGGCTGGACCATGGCAAAAACTGCCGCCTCTGATCAGTAGATACAGGGAATCCTGCCGGTATGTGTCTACAACTTCTTAACTGGAGGTGTTATGAATGAATGGCTCATGGGTATGATGCCCCATACTCCATGGCCTGGGCTCACCCATGACATTCCCGTGGGATAGACTTGGCTAGAAGCACGCGGTTGATCGGCAACGTGGGCATTAGTGCTTGGCGAAAGTAACGCATACAGTCTCTGCACGAGGATGAAGTAACCTCCCCTAGAAGGCTCGTGGGGTCTTTGGGAACGGGCAAGGTCCATGCCAGAGTCAGGGCTGCTAAACATTCCAAGCAGCAGCGGGCGAGACACGCCTACGAGTCTACATCCCGATATTGAGGCATAAATACCATCCCCGACCTGTAGGCTACATTCCCAACCTCGCATGCCACCGGTATGCAAGAGAGTTGTATGATGGCCCGGACCGGTGAAGACATCTGCACATTCACATTCGTTAAAGGCAGGTTTGCGAACGTGGTCATGGCCTCGAGCTTTGACTTCAACCCCACGAGGGAGCATTGTCTAGTGATGTCAAAGGAATGGATGAATGTCTCCTGATGCTTCAGTGCGCTGATTGAACAGGTTTTAACATGTTTGCACGGCAAGAGAAGGTCTAATCGCGCACCACGAGACTCTAGAATGCCACATTGCTGCATCCTAGGAGCGTCACCATCCGCATTCTGCAGTACATTGGATAAGAGGTGACATATTCTTTGGTGCTGTCAACAACTTCCAGAACGCCAAAGGCAATTGCATATTGCGTAACAACGTATGCAGTTTTGTTGCTCATAATAGGACGTCTCGGTCGGGCTCTTTGCATGGGCTGCATGTCCACGTACAGTACATACCGGTGAGGAGTGGTGCGGTAGTGAGACGCGGGGGTCACGACTGTGTTGTGGTTGGTCAGATTTGAGCCGCCATCTGACGACACGGTATCGAAGACTTCGCTGCCACCGTCGCTTGTGCATACGGGACGTACGTTTGGTGCAGAGCAGAAGCTGCTGCGGCAGGAGACAGGCTAGTCTGGCTGCCATAATATGTAGCTACAGGGTGCGTTGATTCCGGGCTGGCCAGTGGGGGAAAGCTTGCAAGATTGCGAGCGTCGAGTGTGATGGAAAGGTTGGTTGATACATATGTATCATCATACAAGATGGAAAGGCGCCACCAAAACCTGGCCAGTCCGTATGCCGCCGCACACACACGAACAACGGCATTCGAGATCTTGGGTAGCGACTCTCCGTCTCCAGCTCCTTTCCCCGCGGCAGCAACGGCAGCTGATGGCATCGCTGCGCCGGAGTGGACTGGACCAAAATGGCATCATTTATTACGCTTCTAGCCTCAATGCTACCTAGCTAAGCAATGTCGGCCTATGGCTGTATGTGGGCGATGGGCGCGAAGGAGCCACCTTGCAAGCGGCCTCCCCCTCCGTAAACCAGGAATGGTGAATGAGAAGCTTGAGGGGGCAGTGCTGTATTACGGCACAGTTGAAGGACTGTCATACCCCGGATTTCTATTCGCTCTCTGCCCTACCAAGGGTTGGCCTTGTTTCGAAACCTCCCCACCAAGACGCACCGACTGCCTCGGGTCGTGAATGGATGGATGGACCTGGCAAGATCGTGAGGCGCGTCCAGGGTTACTGCCCGTTGGTGTTTTTGGGTCAGCAGCGAGGGCTGGGCTATCCTTCCAATTTTCCGCGCGACCTTCGCAAAAGACGGCTGAAGATTGACAGGCAACCCACGACAACCCAAAATGCATTGGAGCAGGCAAGAAGCTTGGAGACTATCTGTAGGTGCGCCGTAGCGTCTTAATCGACGGTACATTCGCGCGAGTTAGAATGCCTACAGTACTCCTCAGCGTACCGATATTTAGGATCCGCGCCGCGCAGAAGCGTGCAGAATGTGTGCATATTTCCCGACGAGGATATCCATGAGTGGTTGACCGGTATCTGGCGGTGCTCCTTCCTGCCCCTTCCGGATGTCAATGTTACTCATGATATTTCTGAATGGAGCGTCGATGCCCAAAATTGACATGCAATCTTTCGGACTGGGATACCAGCGGTGGCTGCTAACAAGGAGGCCCTTGCCTACCTGTATCGATGCTTGGAAGGGTGAACCCTCCCCGGGGGTAATGCGGCTACATACTTTCGCAGTGGTGGTGTTAGGCGGTAAACCCCGCGTCCCTCAACCTCCCGTCCACGCTAATACGGAGACAATTTCTCGGCGGACACCACCAAAGCCCCCTGAGACACGCCCTGGATAGGGCCTTGCACGCTATGTTTTCACTGGTCTCGGCGCCAGTGCCACCGCGGTTGGTTTCAAAACACACGCCGTCGACATTGGCGAGGATGCAAATTGCAACGGTGCAGTTATCCATGTCCGACGATGGTGAGGATACGGATGCAAGATCAAAAGCATGAATGAAACGAAAATCTCACCAAGCCCCGCGCTCGAATTCGTCGAGATGAGCTTCTGGTTGGAGCGCCAAAAAAAGCCTGGATGGCTTCGAGTGCTACGACATGACGATGATAATCCCCAGAGTCAGACCCCGCAAGTTTTCTTGCAAAAAAGGGTATGTATATTGATACGACCAGATGTTGCCCGATGAAACAAATGAAACTATCATCGTGCACGAGGTGGCATAATGGTTGGAGAACAGCTACTGTATGAGACTGCCGATGACTACAGACTGCTATCAACAGCCTGGGTCGTTAGAATAAGCTCAACACCGCCATCCGTCCGCATCCTGTATCACAACTTATTAATACTCGGCTCGTTTTATACTGCACGTATCCTTTGCACCCATCCGCATTGCTCCAAGGCATGGGCCACATGGAGGCTTGCGAAGATGTCCGAAGCTCGAGCCTTACTTTGTGCAGACGGGCCGTCGTCAAAGGCAGGGTTGACTGCTCCTCCTCCACCACCTCCTCCTCCTCCTCCTCTTCCTCTTCCTCTTCCTCTTCCTCCTCCTGGATGCTACCAGGGGTATCGATGAACATGCCCAGTGCTCCGGGGACATGGGGAAGCGCTTCTAAGCAGTAGGATAGGGAGACCTGAACTAGCTGGGATGATGGATACGACCTACAGACAACTGCCGAAAGGCACAGCGCAAACTTTCGCTCTGCGACAACGGAATCTACATACAATTCATACCGAATGCTAGCATCTGACGATAGATGCCGCTTTCCGCAGGAAGCAAGAACTCACCCACATCATGATGGCGGAAGCAAGGCAACGCAACGGAACCAAGCACAGCAAGGACAAACCATTCTGGGGCTGCACGCTATCCGACAATGCAACACTGCAACTCGCTCCATCATTCTTCATGGTCGTTTCCCTTCTCCCGACATATCAAGAGTTCAACATCCGATGGCAGCAACCCAGCCCCGCACGACATTTCCGACGTGCGTTTAGGTGACCTGCTGTAGATAGAGTACGAGGGCTTGCGATAAACGACGACGACGCCGGAAATATCTATCGCGAGACGTTCAATGCTTGCGTGCATACTTCGGGCAGAAAACAATAGCACCGCGCTCTCAATAACGCTCTCTGAAAAATAGCGCAAAAGGCAACTACCGCTGTACCTCCCCTGCAGACAGCCATCCACCGCAGAATCTCCAGCGAATCAATCCAGATATTCCTGGCATGCTGGGGTCCATCCCGGCGCAAACCGTCACGTCTTGGGACGCAATTTCACAAACTGCCGAGTGAAATGCGCCGATTGAGGATGGACTTGGCTTCATCCTATTCGGATAACGAATAATTAATACGGGGGCCTTTACCGTGCGGTGCAGTAGGTAGAAGAGATACTGTATGTACATGCATACATACATACATACATATATACATGTAGGCAGGGTACTACAACTTGAGGTACAGTAAGTAGTACTCGGACGTCTTCCCCCCCCCTCTCCCTCCCGGCCCGTACCTGGTGGTTGAAGGATGCTAAGCTATGTACTGTATGTATGTAGATCTTGCATTGCAATGCGATTGTGGGGTAAGAAAGGAATTTTTGAGATGCTGTATGATACTACGTATCGATACGTACAGATACAGAGACTAAGATGGTGATGTCTTTTGATAATTATGGCGACGAGGGAGGAATCGGGATGCGGGAATCTACGGACTACTATCAAAGGTTACTGTACATACTGTATGCCTGCCTGCCACCCCCTTACTATGTAGCCTTCAACATCAACTGTATGCGTATAGTCAGGGTTACCTTCTCATTCGTCTGCCTTGTGTTGAGGTGATGATTCCGAGAAAAGTGCTACTAGCGCAGGGGCAAGCGCACGGACAGACAGACAACTATCGACTCCCTCTAGGTTCTCCGTTTCCTCCGCGTGCCGGTGATGTTTGGTGGCGGAAAGGGTGGGGGGGGATGAAGGAAGATTACTGTAGATGGGATTTCTGTTTGACCGCGACAGGCGGCGGCGGCGGCGGCGGAGGCGGCGGCAAGGTCCCCCCCCCCATGAACGGGTGGCCTGAACACCATGGACCTGAATCCTAAGGTGAAAGGCTGGGAGCGATGTTACGCAGACATGTCCGTACAGAGGCCGATTATGGATGATTTGGGCATGCTGATGGTGAACTTATTAGCCCGAGGACTGATAACTGGTTGGTACTGTAGGAGTTAGCTGCTCACCAGCGTTACTGCACAATAAGATGCGAACGAACCCCCTTTACTTACCGCAGTAGGTATGTATGTATGTATGTACAGCACGTGTGTACGAGCCTACCTACTGTACCTAGTGAGTTGTTTGTTGCCTAGGGGGGGGGGATATCACATCTCCGGTGTGCATTCACAAAGCACGATACCTACAGTAGTAATAAGAATAACAGTGCGGTGTAGTAACAGATTAATTCTCCTTCCCCCGGTTTGTGGTGGTATCATGTCATCGTTCCTGATCCTTTCTCACACACCGCGGACATCAAATCACCACCACACAGGCAGATCCACAATATCGTTCTCGCACGATCTCATCTCGCTCTGTTAGATCTAGAGCTCGAACAACACCCTTGCCGCAGCAAAAGTGGTCTTATTTTTCCCCGCCTTCTACTACTCCCCGGATCTCTTAGCAGCAGCAAAGATGAACAGAGCCCGTAGCCAGATTAACACAGGGGGGGGGGGGGGGGTTCGCTAGCAGGGTCGTAGTACTAACGGTAGTGCCTCCAAGCTCAAGATCAAGTTTTTTTAGTACATACAGATGATGAGGTGATTGTGATAGCAGTAGTGCTACATACAGTAGGTGACATTTGCAAGTTCGTGCTCTGTTAGAACCTACTTGTACATACATACATACATACATACATACATACATACATACATACATATGTATGTACAGTATATGTTTCCCTAGCTATTATCAACCAAATCGTCGCTAGCCACGAGCTGCTGTAGCACCATAGTAGTGCCGGATTTGCATGCTGTACTGACCCCCCTGTAAATCAAACCGCTGGCATGCGGTATTATTACCAAATTAACCTTGATGAAACGGTCGGTTTTTGTCTGCGCGATACTCGAGCTGGGAAGCGATTTCTTGGATGTTTCCCCCAATCAGCTTTGATTTTCTGGAAATCAAACTCCATGCGCCCCCCCTTATTCCGGGGTTTTGATGTGTCATGGGCATGGGCACGGCATGCTTACTGTACATCTCAAAGTCCAGCCACATCACGGACATGTCAGGGGGGGGGGGGGGGGGGGAACCCAGAGGCCGGGTTTTTTGCGCGGTGCGTAAACCCAAACCCACCCAAGTGGCGCAAAATAGGGACAACAAACGCGGCACGAGGCACGAGGCAAAATTG